>JAQIVZ010000457.1:0-66337 GCA_034700945.1 Arrhopalites spinosus
AATATCTTGGTGATCGGTTTACAAGGAACGGAGATAAAAAATCATAATCATTACTTTTTGATCTCCCTACGTAGTTGAGAGTGCTCTGGATTTTGTATAGATATAGTTTTCTTTTGGTGAAGGGAATTATTAGCTAATGCCATTAAACTTTTAAGAGTGTAAGATACCGTAGATATCTGTAGAAGGGGAGAACAATAGGTTTTGCTACTCAGGACTCAGGATTATGTAGTTAGCGGATGGGGATCAATATCGTTAGAAAATAGGAGATCACGACTTGTCTTTTCTCTTGTCGAGTGTTTCCGTGATCGTGGTTGGCCAATATGTCACGATCAGTAAATGAAGTAGAATCCCATGGTAAGAATTGTACAATATGGTGCAATACTTTGTTAAAATCTACTACAATGTTGTTGTAAAGTATGTCGCTTTTAAATACCGTCAACTCTTTGACTTTGAACATTTCTAGACAAACTTTTGACTTTTTCTTGTATAATTTGTTTCGCATCATGAACATCCTCAATTTTTTCTTTTCATTTCATTTATATATAAGTTAAATAGTTGTATTTAAATGACCGCTATGTGTATGTAGATGATTGATACTTTAAGGGATATTGGTTGAAATGAAGATCCTCTAAATATTTAATTTAAATTGACTTTTAATCCTTGACAAGTTTTTTTTGTCGTCATTTGAGCTGATTTATCAATACATAGTTTTAAACGAGGGTAGCATTTAAAATTTTTGTTTTTAAATGAGTTGACGGTACTTATTGGATATCATTTAAAATTAGTTTTGAATCCTTCCATACTTTCTGTCTAACAATATGGAATTAAACTTAACCTCTACTTTTTGAGATTTGATTATAAAGCTAAACAGTTTGCAAAACAGACTTTTGTAGTCTAATTCCATTTGTGGTGGTCTTACTGTCAATTGTGACTCTTAATCCTAATTTATATACATTTTTTTCACCCAAATATTGAGTCTGACATGTTTTAAGATTGTAAATTTAAAAGGACAATATTTTAGTATTCTTTTTTCTAATTGCAAGTCATTCTTCTTTGAAAATAAAAAAACCTATTAAATGGCAATATATACAAGTTGATGGTTTAATGTTCTTTTCAAAAAATGTTATCATTGGATGTCTAGTTTTTTTTACAATTGTTAATAACATGCTAAGTATGTAATTCCCTTACAAGTTGCTTTTATCTCCCTACTAATAAGCGTATCTTCTATATTATTATGGATAGTTGCCATATAGTTCAATTTCAATAAAAATTTAAATAAGAAAAGGCGAGAAAAAAAAAGTTTTGACCCCGAGTGGACGTGAAAATGACCATAAAAATTTACATGTTGTACAAAGTATCTGGAAAATGTCTCTATCTGATCTTTTACGAAGAGGGGGGGGGGGAAATATCTTTTGTGGATACATTAAATGATTTTTCCTTTTGAGGAGAGAGAGAGTGTGTAAGCCGTGCGTAGAGTGTGTAGGTAATATTCCATGATGATGGTGGAAGGGTAAGTGGAGTCGTGGAAATAAAACTTGCAACCTATCATCATGACATGAGGAGCTAAGAAATTAAATTTGGTCCTAAGTATATATACAGTGCATAATTTCATTGGGATTATTACACCTCTTCATTTTATTTTATACCTCTACTAATACCTATCTCTGTATAGTACAAATGATTTCATGTGGAATAGATAGATTACTTCATTGAATCTTTGCAAAAGATAGAATTAAAATGTTAACAGTTAGACTTTGCTACTTTATCCGCTTATGAAGAAGAATATTATTTCCCATTATAGGGCTATATTTTTTATGTATGTACGTAATCGTAGACGTAGACCTAGAGATGTGATTGCACTTTTCGGTTGTCATTATTATGCAAATATTTTTCAAGGCTTTTGAGATTACATCGTTTCAAATAAATTCAATGAATAATTATGACGTTGGCTAACAGCTATATCATAATTTTGACGGTCAGTCAGAATATACTGACAAAATTGTGACTTTCTGCTCATTTAGCTTGAGGTTTATTTGAGTACAAAAGAAAGAAAGGGGAATAAAAAATGAAGAGGCGGAAATCTACATAAACTTATATTTGAAAAAATGAAATTGCAAAATGTAAGGGCAAATAGTATCATTATCACGTATAACGATGCTTGATGAAGTATCACTGAATAAATTGAAAGAATAGAGAATTTTTTTTGACGTGATGTATCTGTACAATTCTTCTCTCTAGTAGTTTGAAAATTTCACCAAAAAAAAAGTTTTTGACGTTACAACAAAGTATTTTGTGTTTGCGTGTACAATTACTTTTCTTGTATTGCAATAAAACATCGATAGTTCACCAATAAAAATTATCTCATGTTGTGATAATGTAGAGATAACCGTTAGTGAAGTATAGGATGACCACGTATAAAATTGTGAAAGATGCAAACGGTGATAGAAATGTTCTTTTTTTGCTTTGCAAGTAAATATCATCATCCTTGCAACTTAATTTTTTTGGTGTGTTTCGTTGTCTCTGTGTCCAACCAGGGGCATTGGAATATCTGTGTATCTGTATTTTGTATATTTTTTTCCTTTCTCTATCTCTTAGAGTTAAGTTTTACTTGTAAAAAAGCGGAAATTTATGTCTTATGAAATAATGCAGTTTGTGCTTATCTAAAAAAGCTTAAGGATGAACTGGTTAGTCAGGATGACGATGATTTGATGATAAGCACACCTACGTGTGTATATTTATGAAAGAGCATTACTTCCACTCCTGGTTTCTTCTTCTTTGGAGTAGCCCACTGAAAGAGTTGAAGACGAAGACTAGACCATATTTTGCGATGCAATATGTTTTTTTTCTCTTGACTTTTCTATATATACTGACTGATATGTACTGTACAGATGTGTGCAATGTAATTTCATTTTGGTAGAAGTATAAAGTGGTTAGGTGTCAAAGAAGAAAATATTCTTATCTTTTCTCTCACATTGAGAACAACTGTAGCTGCTGCATCCAACTTCATGTTCATGTATGCCGTGCGGCTTTTCCTCTTGACCTTAACCTGAAGGAAATTAACTGTTTCACCTGACTTGAGTATGCATTCTCGTAGAGTGATGGGATATAATAAATGAATGGGAATTTGTCGTGTGTTTTGTCTTGCTTTGACTTTGACTCTACCGTCATCTTTTTTTACCTCTTTTAATATTTCCTCCCTCTCTCTCTCTCTTGTCCGTGTTTCACTTTAGTGCCCCTGGCAGTGTACAAACGGGTGTCGTAATATTCTTCTATTGTTTTTGTCTGTGCCTTACATTGCAGAGAAAAAAATTTTTGTCTGTCTTTTTGTGTCTTTATGAGTGAATTCTCTCCCTCTCATCTTCCTCTTGTTCCCTTTTTTACAACAAAACTTGAGAATTTTTGTGCCTACTAGCTAGGAGAGTAAAAGATGATGCTAATAAATAATTGTATGTGCGGGAATTGGTACATGAAATTTTTTATTAGTATGTATTTGTATAACCCACCTATCTGTAGCTATCTAGGTTCGTTAAAATTTGTGTGTACATTTTTTTTGAGTCATCTGTAATCTGTATCATGTAGATTGTAGTTAGTTGAATACATGATTTGATAAGTTATTAAATTACTTTTATACACAAGTCATAATTCTCGATAAAAGCAATAATTTCCTCTTTGGTGTGGATTTGTACAATTTAGACTGTAAGACAAAGACACGGGGAAATTTAAAAGTCTGGTGATGTTTCAACTGCTCACAACACAACATAGTAATAATATGTACTATTCCACATGATATATAATTTGTGTTTGAAATGGCAAACACATTTTTGTTCCCGTATGTGATTTTTTTGTTGCTCTTTTTTTAATGGAGGTATGTGTACTCGTATCCTGTCCATGAATTTGACCATTGTAATAATTAACTAAAGCAGTCGTAACATTAAACTTCATTACTTGCCTTTGGTGTGGGCGCCATTCTAAGGCCAATCTGTTTCCACCTTTACTGACAGTTTTCCCGATTCTTTTTTTTCTTCTACTTGTAAACTTGTAAGTAATATGAGAAACGGAACGAGCTCTACCGGTTATCAATCATGCTTTTCTTGTTCTTTTTTAATTTTAAAAAAATTCCAAACTGCTACTTTACTTACAACTACAATGTCGTAGAACTAGTCTCATGTATCAATGTCTTGTTGTCGAATTTTTATGCTGGTATGTGTTTGTCTTATTATAATTTTTTTTTATTTTAATAGAAAAAACATTTACCGTTATAGTTAGTACTATAGCTATGATTTCTGTGTCTGCTTTTATATTCTTTTTCTGTTTTTGATATTGCAAAGTTATTTTATCATTCTTAGAATGGGTTCTCATACATTAAAAAAAATGTTTCAATTTTTAGGGTGTATCTGTACTATACAGAGAGTACAAATAAAACCATAACTAATCTCAAATAGCTCAAAAATTCATGGCATCTCCTCGAATCTGCGTTTATATTGTGTGTGTATGACATAATATATGGGTATTGTATATACGTGTTTGTTTTATTTAGACAAACTTTATTTTATTTAATATTCTTTCTTCTTTTTTTTCTTGTTCTTTTGATGATAAAATATATTATTTGAAATTCCTTGAACGACTCCTAACTGTGAGTGATTAATATAATTTTATTTTCTTTAAGTCTTCCCTGATAAAGTTAATAGTGATAAAGCTCCAGAGTTGGAAATTGCATATTATACCATTAGGCTAAGAAAACCGGTAGGTTTTTTTTCTCTTTTAAATTTTTAGTTATACATTTTTCGTGAAATTAGAATGAATAATGATGATTATTTTGTTAAGGGATGGGAATTATGATTAAAATTATTATCGAACCTGTTAGTTCTTTAATTTGTCTCAACAAGTTATTTTATGAAAAATGTAACAGATATGATGATGTCATATGGTTAAGAGATGAAGATGAAGATACTACTTGAAGATTTTTTTTATGTGTGTACAGATATGTGTGAGCATTTTAAACACTTTAAATGTTGTTGAGTTGGAGTGGCTCATAAGAGAATGATTTGTGATGGGGTTTTTTGTGCATATAAATGTTCAAGAAAAATATAATGATCCTTGCTTGGTAACACTCAATCGCTTAATCCCCATTTCATGAGTGTAGTGTAGGGAGTTGGTGGGAGTAAGGATGGTAATTTTTTGACTACATGTAATTATTTAACTGCTACCATTGCTGATTTAATAATATTTTTTGATTACTGAATTTTCGGTTAGCTCACTTAACCTTCTCAGTCATTATTTTAAAGTATGTATGAACTATGAACTCGTCCTATTGTTCTCTCTCTCTCTTAGACATATATGTAGATGGTTTTGTCCAAAGTCACAATATTTTTTTTCTGTGGCTGTTTCTTAAACCGAGTCAGAGAGTCAGTTGACTATTAAATGTAAAGGTATGAATTAGAGTTAACCCTTCTCTAAGTTAAAAAAGTTTGCACGTCTCTGAAATGTAACTGTCCTCTATATCATTGGTTAGGCGTATCATTGTGTGTGTGATTGTGAACATTGCATTAATCACCTAGCTGCATATGTAATTTTTCCCATGGTCTCCAAAGTTTCAACGTTACTTACAAGAAAGAAAAACCTTTAATTTCTTACACAAGTCAACTAATGATGTGAAAACACGTATTTTAATCGGAACTTGAGGATTGCGTCGTGGGTTTTGATGGTGTGAATTTACATGGACAAGAAGAGAGGCAAAGAATCCCATTGTACATTTTGTGATTAGTAGGTGTATAGACTAATGACAATATATAGCCAGGTAGAAGACTTTGACTCTCTCAGCATTTTTTTATATTATTATAAGGGGTCGGATACTCAAAGTTTATACTTGTGTGTGTGTAGTTTCTATATAGGAAAATGCAGTACATTTTTAAAGAGTATGACAATGTAATTTTTTTTGTGACACAAATGTAGAAAATGACCAAAAGTCTGGGTTAAGGCCAATGGAAGAAATAATAAGGAAAAGACAATTTGGTTGTTGATAATAATTCAAATGTTTGAGAAAGGCATAGTCCGACATAAAAGAAGACAGAGAAGGTGTCATCATCAGTCACATTGATGTCAAAAAATGTACAAATGTAATGTTATGTATATATATAAATATATGTACCCCCTTAGCCTCTTGTTCTTTTTCTTTCTTTACTTCCTAGTCTTCTTTTATAAGCATTAATTTTATCCCCTGTGTGTGTGCACATGTACATGAAGGTATTGCTCACCACAAGTTCACAGTGGAGACACTAAAAGTTGTACAATTGTTGATATAGACCTATATTATTATTTTGGACTGTCATCTCATAAGAAGACCACGCACGGTTGTACATGAATGTATATTTAATGTTTTTTTTTGAGAATAGAGAGAAAAGACTGACTACATTCTTCATCCCTGTCTTTCTATTCAATTTTTTGATAAATCTAATCACAAAACGAGTTCTGCTCTCGATCTTTCTTGCCGTATATGACGGTGACTATGACTAAGCGTAAATTGAAGATTTTATACCTACATTGCCTACCATTTCGTTGTCCTAACCAACTTTTTTTCTCTCTCTCTCTCTCTCTCTCTCTCTCTTCTTTCTTCGACTCCTAGGACAGAAGTTGAAAATCTTTTACTCCAACATGTTTTTGATCAATGCCTTATACAATAACTTGACACACACACACTCATAAGTATTCATTCATGACCACTTTGGTATCTTATTTGACAACGGTGGTTCTTAAAAAATTATACTCATGTTATGAATTTTAACTATATGATGTGCATGTTGATTGAGAACTTTTGTAAGTTGTTTGGACATTTATAAAAAAATGTTTCTCCCTCTAAAGGTGACGACAAAATTTATTTCAACAATAAATTATTGTTCATAGGTGATGCCCTTTTTGTATTTGTACATAAACTTTTTTTTGTGACATATGCCTACCGTTTGCGTGTTTGACTCTTTACCTTGTTGTTGAAAAAAAAAATTGGTGGTTGGAGAAAATGATTAAGATGGAATTTTTTTGATGACAAGTAAGTGCCGAGAGGACCTTAGTGTGAAAAATGTTAGCCTATACCTACACTTCAGGTTTTTCTAGCGTGTCAACCGAGTAAAGCTAGCAGGAGGTTGTTAAGCCTGCTGTACTAATCACTTTACTAAAATTCATTGTGCTTGTGTAATTGTGAGAGGAGGAGGAGGAGAGGACTTTATAGCAGTTATGCAAATGATGATAATCATTTAAGTTTATACGGAGTCAACATGCAATAGGATGAGACTCTTGTTCAAAATTTTTTGAAGCCATGTTTTACAATAGATCTTTTGCCCAAAGCTGTCTCTTTATATTTTTATCTTGTTTGAACTTGATGGATATTTTTTTTCTACCTAGGTATGCCATTATCATTACATCATAGACAATCGAATTGATGTGTAGTGTACATAGCTGTCTATATGCACACATGGTTTTTCTCTTCATTGTGAATTAAGTTTTGAGATAGTACTCTCTGATGGCAGAGTTTAATGTGTTAAAAATTGATTATTCTAGATTTTTTAAACTTGTTCAGGTCAATCGATTCTCTCAATTTTTTCTCTTCTTCTTGTGATTCGATAAAACCTACGTTAGGTGTATATATATATATATATATATATAACGTAGCCACAAGACTACTCTTTTTAAGCCGTTCAATTCCTGTACAGATTACCTGTACCCACCTAGATATATGTAGAATATGCTATTATTACATAATGAATAACGACTGTGGTGAAAGTAGATGGAATGAACTCTTGTTCATAATAATAGTTTTATATTTGACTAAACGGATAATGATGAATACAATTGAGATTCTCATTTTGAAAAAAAACTAGATTTTGCATATCATTATTGATTATCGGCTTGCTCTAACTTCTCCAAGTTGATGAGCATAAAAGTATTATAAATGATGATGATTATATAGAAACCAGATAGATAGATATGGGGTTTTGTATACTCTGTGAAAATGATGGGCTGTATCGATACGTCAAACTCAAAATGGTAATATTTTATCTTTTTCCCTACACCCGTCTTGATCTTCTTTTGGTACGTGTGAGCAAGTGGGATGTTACCACACAGGAAAAAAAAACCAACAGGGGCATGTCTCTTATGTATACACAACTACTATACTAACTTCCATAGCATACTCTTTATTAGTAGTATATCAATACATGAGCCTCGTATTGACTTGGTCTTGGTTGAGTGTGGTTAAATGAAGCGAAGCGTAAAATAAATTATATATATATATAACTAGATGATCATCGTGTGGATATTGATAAAAATCTTTTTTATCACCAGTTATAAAATTTTGATTGGTTTACACCGTCTCCGTTTCTATATATATACACATCTAGACATGTATTTGAGAGAGCCTAGAGACTGTGTGGAATGTTTATTTATTCTTTCTTATCTGTTTGGAAAATTTCTTGAAAACTTCTTTTAACTATTAAACGATTATGTGCTAATAAACTTGAAGCAATTAAGGCTCCAATTAAGCGGCTTGTTTTTGTAGCCATTATTGTAATTTGAGCTTTTTTAAAATGAGGGTGATAGATGTAGAGATACTTAATAGTTACTAGAGAGGTTTTTTCAAAGATTTTTTTTGTGTGTAATACTCACCTGCATGTAAAATCTCGTTCAGATAAGCATAGTTCCATACAAGATGTTCGACTCCCTGTTTTCCTCTGTTTTTTGACAATATCACTTGTTTTTGACTTGAGTTTAAAGTCCAGGACTCGTTCATAGTCCCAAGCTCGGTCACAGTGGCCGCTAAGACAAACTTTCTGTGCGTAGAGCGTGAAGACTGGGAATTGTGAGGAGCTGAGAGCACCTGTTTACAAAAAAATAGAGGGAATGGATGAGACATGAGAGTTTTATAAAATGAAATACAAATAATTTTATACATTCAACAGTTGTACTTACATAATAATAATACATATTTTTTAAGTAAGCTTTAAATTTGGACAATGGAAAAAATATATTTTATATGTATATTACATAAGGACAGAGTTGTAAGTAGGGGAAGACTAAAAAATCGTGTTGGAGTGAGCATGAAAAATAAGTTGATGTTGTTATATAGGTGGGCATATTTATATTTATCACTACACTACTCACTAACTCCCCAGAAGCAAAATAATAATAAGAATAAATGTGAAGGTTGGCAGACAAGCCATTCATGTTCATGAATTTTTGTTGAGGGAAAAGAATTTTATTGAGCACACACATACACACATTGAGCGTCAAGTAAAGTTCAGTTTCAAATTTTTGATTTAACTAATTATTTCCATTCAGCCTTCAGCTTAGACATTTTACGACTGCCGCCTGCTATGTTATGTCAAGTATGGATGATGTAAGGAGAGACAAATAGAGAAAACATGATGAAATAAAAGACCAAAACCCCTTTAGTGTGTATATAGTGTAAATAAAGAGAGAGAGAGCCTCAAGAATCAACAGGTGCTAAATCAGATTGAGATCAGAAGAAGCGAACAAGAACTCTTCTTATAACTCCATGCGGAATTCTTTTAATGTGGTTATATTATAGATGTCGTATTATTTTTTACTAGTACTCAGAGACGGTCAACCTAGAGAGAGAGAAACAATAAGACTTTTGTATTTCGTCAGGTGTATACAACTACCATTGTGTGTGTATTTATAGTAAGTCTGTGTCTTTGAAGGAAAAAAAAGGGGGTCCATGGTGTATTAAATGTTTAAAAAAAGTAGGTTTTGAATACGGGAGGTAATAAATCTTTAGGATTATTTTTTTTTCTTTTTTTTTATTTGATGTGAAGCGTTTAGTTTTTGCATCGTTGTTTATGTATTGACTTGACTGTCATTCGTCTCCTTCCCATCCTATTTTCAACGTCATCGTCATGATGATCATTTCATTCCGTTAGATAAGAACTTCATAAAATTCTTTATACAGAAAAGTATCCCTTCATCATTTAAATATGTGCATGTACTTTGTTTTGCCCCCGAGACGATTTGTCAAGATAAGCCAAAAAAGAACAAGCAAACTTACATGACTTTTTGTGTATGTGTTTGTGTCGTGACTCCATACTTGTAGAGTTGTGTTTAGTTGTTATGTAGTAAAAAAAATCAAAGACAAACATGAGATATTCCAAAAGTAGAAAATGTGGTGACCGAATTGGATACGTCGTCGTCTTGTTCAACCCAACTTATTTTCTGTTACAAACTTCTTTTTTTTCTATATATTTTTTCTTTAAATACACAACTTGGTCCCTGTAGTCTACATGACAAGTTCTGTATCTGTACTCTCTCTCTCTCTCTTTTCTTAAATGTTTCCAAATTGGCTCTGGTTTTATTGAATGAGTTGGCCTTATAAAAAAATATCTATGTTTAATTCATTTTGGAAATCGTGCACACTTTCTATGTTTTCTTTGAATTTTTCTTAGAAAAAATGTATAAAATTAAAGCAAGTTTTATAGGAGAAGCATTCACCATAAAAATTAACAAAGGACAAACCCGACTGTAAACCAAAGAGATGAAGAAGGAAATAAATGCAAACTTGTACTTGTTCTGTCTCCCTTATTTACTTAAAAAGACAATGTTCCTTCATTTTCTCCCCAATTCTGTGACAATCTATACAACAACTTTGTCTTAGTTTTTTTTTTGATGAAACACTCAAGTTGATTTGATTCAATTTAGTCAAATTCCTAGGATCGAGTTCTAGGTGGGAGAGTCAAGTAAAGTATTTTTTTGTAGTGATAGAGATAGGGTTGGTTACATGAGCTGGATATATAAAATGAATAAAATGAGTCGTTTTTTTATAAGATTAAAGTAAATAATGTGAAATAAACTAGTCCTATTAGTTCATTACAGTTTGACATTTGTTCCACGACACAGTTGCCATTGTGTATCAATAGGGTCATGGCATTATGAATTTATGTTAAGGCAATTTTTTACTTATTACTTCCTTGAGAAATCTCTTTGAGCGGAGCTTCATCAACATTATTCTCTTTCCTGGATAGTCTCACCCTGAACATTTTTCTATTGAATAATTCTATTATACCATCCTAATAGCCTATTAAGACTAAGGAGTCTGTTTTGGGTTTATAAAATATATAATACAGGTATACTATCCGTAATTGAAAATATTCTTGGAAAAATACACAAAAATATTTTGCTTCCCTCAAACTGCTCTACTTTTTGGGATAGGAGGTGAGGTGAAATGAAGAGAGGATACATAAAAAAAATGTACAAGTACGTTACACATGTAATGTCTCTTGCGTTTGAATTTTGCTTAATTCAAAACGGATAAAAAACCAGTTAGGTGGAGGCCAAGTATAATGAGGCGTGAGAGGATAAAAATTAAAATAGGAAGTTAGTCCTATATACAGACTTTATTTTAATAGCCCCCATACATATACACACTTGTTATTACCGGTATGTAAGTTTTTGACCATCGATTGTTAATGAAAAATGATCCAGGATGACATTGAGCATTTGACACGTTACATTGCATCTTTTGGAAAATGAGGTGGAACAAATTATTAGCTTATGAGGTAGGACGTACAAGACTAAAAAAAATTTTTGGTGCAAAAGGTAAATTATATGGCAGGGGGGCTTAAGAATTACAAGTGTGAAGATACATAAAAAGAAGAAGAGACCTACATCTATAAAAAGTCTTCGGGGAGAGGAATTAAGTGATGAGTGTGTCCTGCTCTTAGTATCCTCATTGTAAACAACGTTATTTGCCCCTAGCACCGGAATGGCTCTCCATCTTCTAATAATACACACACACATGTTCGGAGGAATGTGCACTTGTACGTACGAGTATATTTTGGATATGTGTAACAATGAAGAGCACATGTTCTCTCTCTCTTTGAGTGCTCCAATATACTTATTTTCTCCATTGTATTGTTATTCAAGCTAAGAGCCATGGAATGATGATACAGATTTTTACAATAAAATATAGCTTCAACGTAATGTATTCTAATATCCGTGTAATTGGATAGGTGAACGGGGTAATAAGAAGAGATACCTATCTACATTACATGATATCACCTAATCGTCAGTCTTCTTTTTCTAACTATATGTAAGTAGTATTAATGGCAGGTAGTGTAAATTATAGATAATGTAAAAAGCGTCGGACTCTTTTCATTTCCCCTCCTCCTACTCTTCGTCTCCCATAGATGATAGGAGAGCAGTGACAGGGACAAGGTTTGCGTGCAATTCCGTCTGATTTGACCAAATGATCTACACCTACATCAATAAAGCAGTTATTTGTTAGTAACTTCAATTATTTTTTTTTCACTATAGCTGTAGTTTTGTTGTTGAGTTGCCTGTTACTAGTGGCTTTGGCTACATGTAGGTTTTCAGTGTGTACGTACAGGTACATCGTTAACACATTGTTACATGTCATTGTATTGTAAGGGTTAATAATTGACATTTACGAACGAATTATATTAACAATAAGGAGTCTCTTTTCATGTACAATATACGGACATCTTTCAATCCTTTACAATTCAGTTTAAAAGAATGGGAGAACAAGACAGGAAGCCAAGGAGTTGGAGCTGATCATATACATAGCGGCGGCAGCGTGTGAGATTCTTATACAATATGTATTACTTTTATATTATGTCTAGTGTGTCGGAGAGGGAAAACAAGAGGTCGGAGGTTAGAGGTGAGTAGCCAGAAAAAAAAATTTTAACGTCAAATAACCAGTTTTTTGTACATGGTTGAGGTTGTGTCTGACTATTTGACTGACGTGCTGGGTAAACTTTAAAGAAATTCATAAGGAATATGTAACCCGCATCACCCAAGTCTCTCTCTCTTTGTCTCATCCGAAACATTACATGTGTACAAACAGTCAACAGAAATATATCAAAGGTGTACAATTTTTTTATATGACAAGATGGTCATTTTCTTGCTCTAGGACAATATGCAGCTATAACGTCAAAGAGTTTTTTTGTACGTCTGAATGGTATGCATTATGCACTCTGTCACATTAAATAAAAATTCTTTCTTGATGGTCAACAATGAATATTATTATTGTACAGAGCTACTGTAAATGGAATTGTGGAATGTCAACTTTTATATTTGTATAAAAAAAATATAATGAGTATGTACAACGTGAAATTGATATTTTTCTGTTACTTTTTGGTCTAATAATGTTGTGGGATATTGTATAATATTACATGTACATGTATAAACTTTTAACCCCTCTTTTACTTCCCATTTGTAGTATCAGATGACCTTCATAATGGGCAAGACGGAGGTATTTTAAATTATATGTCGGTCTTTCCTGTGGTTTCCGTTCAATTCTAGCACCTTATGTACTAATGGTGGAGAAAAATAATAATCAGTTTTGAAAATTTTTCTCAAATTGAGGATTTTTAGCTCTACTTATGTATTACTTCACTGCTAATATCAGTTCCTTTTGATGTTTAATAGTATAAGTGTTAGGGGTATGGGTGGGGGTTAGTGCATTTAAGTTAAATTTCAGTTTGTGTTGATTGTCCGAGAGATAGTGGAAATAGAGGGAAGACATGTAAAATTAATGGAATGTTATACTTGTCTTTCATTAATTGACTATTAAAATCCATAATGTGTGTATTTAATTTTCTGTCCCACTAACGGGACTTTTGTACTGAAAAAGGAAATAGGAAATGACATAAAGGCGTAAATTCAGGATTTTTATCGTACACAACAGACTTGTACAGATTACCTACTACTAGTTGTTCAAATTGCGTACGAAAAAACATGTATTTAAGTACATTTGAATATTTTCTTGAGTTTTTTTTGTCTGTAAAAATTAAAATGACCAGACAGTTTATTAAGGACAAAACGCACAAGGAGAGACTGTTTTACTTATTGTTTATTAGAATTTTTGTGACTAAGTTTTCTTGTTTGATCTAAATGAGCAAACCATGTTTATTGTATCAAGTTTAAAATTTTTTATCATTGTTCAATACTAAATGAAATAATATATTTTATATTATCATAAATCAAATTTAATTTAGTAATTCATGTCATTTCAAATACTCTTGTTGTACACAACATGAAATTCTATCCTCTTCTCACATTTAATGACAAGTTTTTTTTTTGCCTTTTCTTCGTCAATTATTTTCTGTAAAGTGGGGACATGGCTAGCCTTGGCAGTGATAGGCAGTGATGCAGTTACAAGTGCTCTTGTTTTTTTCTTAATTGTTGGCTGTCTCTAAATCACTATGAATCTTTTATTATGTAATATAAAGTATTGTGTAATGACTTAAAATTCTTTTGGTATTTTTTTTCTGTCGTCTTTAAGTAATATAAAAGTCTGATGATGGTGACTCAAACCTAACCAAGTAAATATTACACAACGAAAGTTTTTGACTGTTGACGCAATTCTGGTTTAACTAGATTTATATAGGCAGGTATAAGTCTATAAAAGTAGTCAAAGGGAACAAAACTAACTTTGGAGGAGTAGAGTTTTTTTAACTAGGAATTATTACATACATTGATTTCTTATTGACTTTGAAATTGTCCATAACTTTTTTTTTGTCTTTGTTTATTATGACATGGGAAAAATTTAAGATTTGTGTGTGTGACCCTAGTTTTCTTTAGTTTTGACATAGGTACCGTAAACTCTCAATTAAGCGCCCACGCGGCCCTGCACATAGTATACCCATATAGATAACATGAGTATACTATGTACAGGGCCGGGTGGGCGCTTAATTGAGAGTTTACGGTATATGGATTTTTGTATGACGTGTTTTTATAATTAATTTTTTTTGAAAAAAATATTATAATTTACAATCCATTCTTAACACACAACATCTGGTATTGTGAAAAGGTTAAAAGGGATACCTTTTTGTGTGTGTGTGAAATTTAATTAATTGCGAGTTTGGTTTATTTCCTCTGAGCCAAAGTAGTGTATATCTAGTATCTACATGATATAAGTTTTTTTTGTGGTTTTTACAGCTTTGAGTGTTGTCATCCTAAATGTGTAATGTGAAGACGGAATTGGGGTGTATTTTATTTTGATGATGAAGGCTATAATAGTGATATGACGGATGGCTGTATAATTTTTTAAAAAAGGTTTAATCAATCAATAAGATGATGATGTTGTGGTGAGCTGTGAGAGCTTCAAGTTCAGGTGAGGGTGATGACACGTACTCCCATTCATCACTTAAGAAAAGGCCTTTCTCTCTTTCCAAGTCAACTCAATCAATAGGTAATGACAGGTAGCATGAATGGAGTCAGGGGGGAAACAGGCAGGGGTGCTTGGTTCCATCATTTCATCGTATCTCAAGGCTACAGGTCTTGTTTGATACTGGATGAAGATACGGGAGGAAAACCATTCTTTGTATTATAAGAATGGACAATATCTTGTCGATAATCATTGATCTATTTTTATTTTACAGTGTACAGTACACACTGTGTTGTACATCCTCACTACCTGTCTCTCCTACTCTTGCGGGATCCCTATATTAAGTAATACTGATTGCAGACAGAGATTGTCCAATATTCTATTTCTTTCGGCTAATAATGATTATCTTTTTTGGATACTTGTACAGAACCAATTTTATATCTTGTACATGCCTAAAAATAGATTGAAGGCAAGGATTGTACAGTCAATAAATGTTATGGGTATTCCTATTTCTAGTATGAAAAAATAAGGACTGGAAATTACATGTAGATCAACTGATTCCTATCAGTTGTACAGATAGTTTAAGGGAATTTTGTAAAGGAAGGGGTAGGTCATGTTTCCACCGCATACCTACCTACATTTGCATAATTACTGTTTGTATACATATAAAAAAATGGTTGAACCTTTGATGCATACTAATTAATAGGAAGAGAGACTATACTGCTTACTGTTGTTGTTGTTGGATAGTAAATGGAAAGTAGAGAGAGAGAGAGAGAGATGTTTTAATAAGAAGGAAGAATCAGTTAGAGGAATTATGATGGGTAGAGAAATATCATTTTTTTATGTACTACTATAAGCTATGCAGTTGAAAATCTTTTTAGTTTTGTAAAATGGTTTTAGCAATAATCGCTAAGGTGCTTAGAAGTCATTTAGTTCTTAATGCATAATATATTGCTGCAAAAAAAAAGAAGTTCAACCGGAGATTAAATCAGGGGAACTTAGCGTTGCTCAACGACGTTTCAATGCCTTTTGTGTACTGTAAAATGTGTATGTGTATGGTTTTGGTTTTTGTGTAGTGTTATATAGGTAGTAATACTGATAGTATGCATGTGAAATGAAACCAACGGCGTAAACTCACGTAACAAGATTCAACGCAGGCAAGTATGGACAACAACAATATAACGGCCTTTAGTTGAGAATTCTTCTTCCCCCCCCCCTCCCCATCCAAAGAATCAGTGAGCATATAAGAAGAATTAAAGCCACAAAACAATAGAAAAAGGATTGCAACCCATATAACCTGTTGTTTAATGTGTTTCAGGTGTAAGCAATATAGAGAGAGAATACTTTCATAGAGAAAAAAAAACTTCCTCTTGTTGACTCTCGGGCTTGACTGTTGACTGCATATGACTGACTATTAATGCTTGTTGACTTGGTGGATGAGGATAATGATGAATAAGAGAGAGAAAAAAAGAAGTTTATACATTTTTCTTGCTCTTGTCTCTCTCTTGAAAAATAATAATATAAGTATATTTCTCTATGAGGAAAGGGGTCAAGTTGGATGAAGAAGGGAAAAAAAGGAAGGAAAAGAAGGATATAATCTATGTTCATCGTGCAATAAAAATAGGTTGGCAAGGTGCGAAGTGCAACGGGATTTCTAATAGTTGGTTGAATCGGCTTCTTG
The DNA here is from genome assembly GCA_034700945.1 of Arrhopalites spinosus. Taxonomy (NCBI): domain Eukaryota; kingdom Metazoa; phylum Arthropoda; class Collembola; order Symphypleona; family Arrhopalitidae; genus Arrhopalites; species Arrhopalites spinosus. The sequence goes on from JAQIVZ010000457.1 coordinate 16,812, forward strand.
TGGCGTTAATAAGTGTTTTTTTGTGTGTGTGTCTCTCTATGTGTATTATATAATATGATATAGATGTACTTTTACATTGCATTTCACTAACCTTCAAGTACTTGGATGCAATTACTGTATTGACTTACGATTAGTGATCAAATCACGGTTAGTTCATTTTTAAAAAAAAATCGCCTAAAAGGTTGCGGAAGGGCAAATGGCTAGTATGGTTGCTCCAAGCATCATTTATTGTTTGCAAGAAGAACCATTAAAAAAAGTTCTTTTGTTATTTAGCAATTTTCTATATCATAATGTTTCTTTTTAACTTTTACCGAAGGTTCCCTTAAACTAGGTTGATATTAATAATGTACAAGGAAGAGGAGGACAGATTGGAAGAGAAGATGTAATATCATGAAATCATGCAATTTTAATGTATAAGTAGGTATATAGGGGAGGATGAATAAAAATTGATTTGCTTACCAGGACGATGATCAGAATCCGCACTAAAGAGAACACACAAGCCAGTCTCATAGTTAGCAGCTCGACAACTTGAATTTAGTCGACAAGCTTCAAGACAGTCAGCTAACATGAGAGTTCCTGGTTGTGAGTCAAGTAAGTCAGCGGGTGAGGAGAAGACAAAACCGGTGACAAGCTCGAATCCAGTATTTTCAGAACTACAGTCAAATCTTGGTACAGGTGGTTGTCCGGCTGATAATTGTTGACGTAAACTTAAACCCAGTAGTGGTCTTAATCCTCCAGATAGAACGGAAGGTCGTTGTCCATTTAAATGTGATGTTAAAGTTGCCAGGTATATAAGGACTACCGGTAGTATAAATGTCATTTTCATGCTGGACAATTTCGGAAAAAAAATAAATAAATCACTTTTTAATTATCTTGTTCACTTTAAGATGTCACAATATTTTATACTCTTTTTTTTCTTCTTTGGGTGCTTCGGCACTCAAAAAGGTTTCAGTAATGTAAGCATATAATGTATATAATTTTCACTCTAATTAATCAGGACCAAACGAGATTGTAGAATAGTTTATGAGATGAGGTCCATAAAAAAAAAGATTTTACGGACAATCTTTTTTTCTTTTCTCTCTCTTGTTGTTCTGTCTCACAGCCAAATGATTTTTTCTCTCGACACAAGTTGTTATGTTGTATAATGATGAGGAACGGAGAACAAAAGTTGTAACAACTATATTATACACCCTATAATTTTTTGGTTAAACTTTCTTGTTGTTCAACCGACAGATTCACAATGAGAAGAGAGAGACAGAGAGAGAGAGAGAGAAAAGTAACTTGTTACGTTGATGAGGTTGGTCAGTTTTAGTACAAATATACAACTGTTTTAAAGAGTCTTTGGTGCTACTGCTGGTGTGTTGCTGTGCTACTCAACGACTCAACTTATTCACTGTCATTGTACTGTGTGGCTAGAGGAGTTAAGTGTAAGGTGTGAGTATGAGGGTATTGTTGCCATGAGGAGGGAGTATTTAATACTAAACTGGTAGATAACTTAACTACTCCGTACTCCTCAACCTCCTTACTTTTCTTATACTGCAGTGCATACCTGTACACACTAGAGCAAGTGGTATGGGGATGAGGTGAAGTAAAAATGTTGGTGATTTACAACTTTCAAGTTACCTCCTACCGTTCTAGACTTCCACCATGCATTCGTTTACTCTAGAGAGCATGAATGCAATGGCATGACATGCTATGCGATTATAAAATAAATGGCTATGTCAGGTAATATTATATGCCTTTTTTAGAATTATGTAACAAGAGAAAGAATATCCAATAGATTAATATAACCCATTGAGTCTTTGCCAAGATATCACGAAAAGATTATACTTTTGTACTCCACTACCTATTCTATATCTGTACATTACTAGTTACTATCATCCCAATTATTAGCGTAAAACCTCCAAGTAATGCATACATTTTTTCAATTTTCTCTCTTTTCTCTCTCTCTATACACTTTACAATTCACAATTCACCGTTTCTAGGGGAAATTCTATGTATACCTCAATGATGAGGTAATTCACATATATCTTTTTTTTTGCAATGTGAGATTGAAACTCTCCGTAGTGTGTGTGTGTGTATTTTTTTGTCTGGGGATGTGGAGGGATCTTGACTTTAGCTTCCTCACATTACGAACACCTTTCTTTTCAAATTGAATAAAAAGACAGTCACAGCCATGACTAGAGCATGAGCTGGGGGTGTAGATAATAATGATGAGTCCGTAACTCATACTTTGCTCACTTGCACTCTGTGAATGAAGGAAAGCGCTCCCAAAGTGAGTCGACAGAATCGAAATGATTTCTAAAGGTATAAGAAAAATCTGAATGACTAGTTGAATTCAAAAATGTAGGAAGGGATAACTTCATCTTTTTACTTATGTTAGATACATACATATTTATATGTATACATTTATGTATCATAGACAAGGATTAGATTTTTTTTTTCTCTCTGTCTCCTGTCTTCGTCATAAGTTTTTCGGAGTTCAAGCGAGGGCCAGTATGCAGAAAAGATACGTTATACGGTTTGACTTTGGCCACGGATGCGAGATTGTACTCTCTGAACTTTTGTTGAAAATTTTCAACAAAATTCTCTCTCTCTCTGTCTTTCTACCAAAGTTTTATTGCTCAAGTTGAAACTTCAATAGAGCACAACGTTGCTTTCCACATGTATGGTTTGCGTGACCTACGATTGAATAGAGAAATAATTACTGTATGCTATACACATAGTATCTTTTTTTACATGTATTTTTTGATGGAATATATTTCATGTGTGTCTGTATATAACATTGTTGTACAGATACGAGTATATGGACAAATATTTCTTTGAATTTCTTTGGTTCCTTGTTAACAATTTGTGTTTAATTGCTAGAGGAAGGTACGAGTAGCAAGTTTTGTGGTTTTTTTATACACATTTTACCAAACTACTAGGAAGAATAAAATGGCAGAATCTTTGATTTTTTTCTCTTCCTCTTCTTCTTTTGACAGTTATAACAATACATTAAATAACATTGTTTAGCTATATAACAATTTTTATGGTACATGGGCATTTCATTTAATGTAATTGCACTTTATGAGTTTGTCTTGAGTTTAAAAACTATTGGTCTTTATTTTTGTAGCTATTGATAATATATAATCCACAATTTTCATGGGTTATACCCATGAAAATTCAATGTGTGTGTACTGTCAGAGAAATGACTTTATTCAAAACATATTATTAAGTCGATCCTGTTTTTTTTTTTGCTTTTTTGTAAATGCGTGTTGGACCATCATTATTAATTCTCTTATTAAGACATGGTTAGACAGGTTAGGACATAAAATCATCATTCATTAAAGATAGAGAAATATTATAAAAATTCTACATTAACTCTGACATAATTGTACAAATGTTAGAACAGACGTTTGCATGTTCCAACATCTTGTTTCTCTTTTAATCTTCTCTCTCTCTCTTTAGTTTGCGTGGTAAGGGCATTTTGGAAGGAATTACTTGCGATTTTTCGAAATTTAATTGATCCTTCGTTATATACAGATACTTATATATTATGACAGGCTATATGTACAGACTACGTCAAGGATGGCTGATTACCAACTCTAATTAATACACCGACATGTATTATCATGTGTATATCTCTGTTTCTGTAATATAAATTTTCCTCAATTTTCTCTCTCTCTCTTGACTTAACGTGGCTTTTTTTCCTCTGTAAAAGTGTTTGGTTTGAGTCTTAACGTGGTCAAATGATTTGAAGAATGAGGGAAAAAAAGGAAGATTCGGCTGAAATTTTATGTGAAAAATTACGTTAACTCTAATGACATGATAGGATGGGAGGTTGTATCTGTACTTATAGTTTTTTTTGAATGTATGAAAATTTTCGTTGAATTACGAATCAAACAAGTCTGACTGATTACTCATTAAAGGACTCAGCAAGACATGAAGCGAAGATAAATGATTTTTGGGTTTATTAGTAGTTTGTTTGTGGGTGCTATAATATATTTTACAGTCATTCAATTTTATCTGTGTTGAAGAGAGACAGAGAGAGAGAGAGAGAGAGAGAGAGAGAAAAGTCATGTAAATTGCCTTGCTTGTAGTCTTGTCTAGTTGCGGAAGGCGACTTTAGAGTGTTTGGAGGAGGGCTACTTAATCCGCATGGGATGAATTTAAACGAACTTTGAATGACTCTCAGCCACCAAGTGCTCGTGTTCAACATGAAAATAAAACTGTAATTTCTTTTAGTTTCATGATCAGACCTTTTTTTTTCTTGTTCTTTTAAAGAAAAGGGGCTTTCTTTAACCCACAGATTTTTCTATAGACTTGTGAGAGACTCCTGAGAATCTCCACCAAAATTGCTACCTTTGATTTCTTATCTGTGTAATACTATACTGTACACTCTCTAATGTTGTAGTATTAGTACGACACAAACATAATATATGAGCTTACTAATACTTTCAGCATACTAATTTGACCATTCAACAACCACTAGTCTTTGATGGAATATACATGGAGGTACATACATGTTTTATACATGTTCTTCGTCCTCCTCCTCTCTAGTCACTCTCTCTCTGATAGACATTGTTTAAGTGAGCGCGTGCCTTGACTTGATCATTTCATCTTTTCTTTCCTACCTTTTCCTTCTACTTAGTTTAAATTGGTTTGCATAGTGTTTATAATGATTCTTCTATCAAGTTTCAATTTAGAGGCATTTCCAGTTCTTTACGTGTTTGAGGGAGTACCACCTTCAATATTTGTTTGTGTAATTTTTTTTCTCTTGTGAGGACTATTTGAAAAATTATTACCATGAAAATAGTCAAAATTCAAACTGCAGTGTACAATGTACAAGTAGTTGAGGAGACTCTTGCTGAGTTTAACTAAAAAAAATTGATAATAATCATGTATACTATAGTTATGTGCTTTATGTTTTATGCACCATCCCCTCTTTTTTTAAATATATATATAAAAAAATATCCAACATATTTTCAAGTCCTGTCACATTAATAAGTACGTCAGCATGCTCCTGCCGCTCCTGTCAGGGTTTATTCAATTTTACGAGCAAAGGTTAAGTTTGTTCAAAGTTTGAGGAAAGAAAAAAAAATGATTTTTATTCAAATAATAATTTAAACTTTTCAAGTGCATACACATAGGTAGGTTACCTTATGTACATGTGTCTTTTTTGTTGTTTTAGTTGTATGAAAAACACTGGAAGATTGCCAGTTTTGGCGTTGGAATGACTGCTGATTCAATATTTGATTGGTTTCACCCTTACAAATATTGTGTGGTGATAAGAAGATGCACTTTTTTCATCTCTTTCTCTCTCTCTCTCTCTAGCTTGTAATTTTCAATCACGATATATATAAGTATAGTAAAATAAATAAAGGGCAGACACTGTTAATAGATAATGAATTAATACATTTTAGAGCAAGTCAATGTGCTTATATATACACACACACAAGTCGTATAAACTATTACGTCTAGTTATTATCATGGAAAATAATCTCTACCTTCCTCCAAGCTACATTTTATAATATTATTCAAGCTGTTTCTACATTTCGACATGTATAGGAAATGTATGACTGTTCCGTATATTTTTTTTTCTCGTAATAATACATAATATATATATATATGCTATCATTCTGAGCATTTCTACATTGTTCTGTTTGTCATTCATTACTTTTATGCAAATAACTAACAGTTTTGTATACCCTTCAATGGTTGGATGTATCTATGCTGATTTTTTTCTTTCTCTCTCTCTTTTTTCTTGCAATTATTATAGCCGTGCACTTGCCGTGTTGAAATTTCGTAACATGGGATGGGATATAGGGGGAAAAAGAGGGTTATTTGTTTTGGTATTTTGTGTGCCACAGGCAGGGCTGTTGGGCTTGGTTGTCTATTAAAGAAGTATTGAAAGGACTGGACTGTGGACTGTCTCTGATTTTTTTTTTGATTTTTTTTTATAATATAATACTATATGGTTACTACCCTACAGCATTCAAATATTCAATAGTCAACAATGACGATATGAGAGAGAGAGAGATGGAGAGAACTCAGAAAGATAATGATTACAAGTAGGCAGAGAAGAAGAATAAGAGAAGGAGAAAAAAACAGAGGGTGCATTCTGCAGTTTTGATCTTTAATGATGTTGTTATTTATACTGTAATAAGCTCTCTTTGAGATTTTGTAGCCTAGCTTTATCGTCACCTTTGAATCACGTTAGAGTAAAGACACAGCGTGACTTCATTTCATACACGTATGCGTTTAGTCAACTCTTGGTGGTGGTGGTGGGTTATTGTAAAAGTAGTGAAGGAAGTAGTTGAGTACAATATTATTAGTAAAGTAGATGAGGGCTATACAATTTCAACATCATTATGTTTCTCTCTCTTTCTCTGTATTCAAGATGAAACATTAAAAATCATGTAGTGTTGTATAATATATATTTGTATGGAGTTGGGTATGGAGTAAAGTTTCGTAGGAAAAAATGGCATGTTTTTCGCTCTCGAATCTTTACTTTGGAACATTGAACGAGGGTGTCGCCTTGACTCTAAAACTTGCAGTTGCCTTGCCTTTAAACTTGACAATAGTTTACCTCTTCTCTCTTGTTGTTCTCTCTCTCTCTCTCTCTCTTCTGTTGTCATCATGTGAAACTCTACAAGTTGATACGTGTGTCATGAATGGTATAGAGCATGGTGGTATTTTTGTAAAAAAAACTTTGTCAGTCTTTTTGTGCCTTTTTTGGCCACAGAAAATAGTCAAAGGGAATTTGGAGAAAAAAAGGAGAGACGCGATGGGAATAACAAAAAAACAAATTTCCACACTCAGAAATCGACATGGTTGATTTCACGTGTGGATTGACTAACGGAAGCGGAAGTTTTTCTTTATCTGGAGTCAACGTGAGGATGCATTTCACATACGTTGTTTTATACAACAAGAGACTTTAAGACTTTGACAAGACACAAGACAAGACATGGGAGTTTATGTGGATGTTGATGGAGATGAAGAAAGATGAAATTGAAAGATTGAAAAAATGTCATTGTGAAAATGAAGTGCCGTCATTTTTTTGATGATAATAATTTATAATTGTATTATCATTATTTTGTGAGTAAAGTGATATGTTCAGATTGTCAGATTTGTGTCTAGTCTGTCGTCGTCGTCGCCGCCGCCGCCCAAAAGAGTAAAAAAAATAGAAATGAAAAAAATAAATTTCTATCTGGAATTTTGAAACAAGTTATGATGACTTTGTATGGTAGACAATGACAATGATAGGGATTTTTTTTCTTCTCATTCACAAGACGGCAAAAGATGTGTGTTCTACAGTCCGTTAAGTAAGATGTAAATTGTATAAACTGTATTTTCATTCTCAGTTGAAATTGAGATGAAGAACTTTATTTTTTCAGATGTAAAGATATTCAAAATATAATAATTTATTATAATGAAATATTCAGATTTTAGTTTGGTCCATGAGCATAGTAATATGATTCACTTTGTGCATTCCTTGCTGTACTTTATTTTTTTTTTTCTTAAGAAAAAAGAAAAAGTTGTACTGTACGTAACAATATGTCAAGTAGAAAAAAGAACTAACTCATCCATAATATTTGTACATATGAAGATGTTAGGTAAGGAATAGAGTAAATAAATAAAAATATAAAAAAAGGGTAAACGTCGTCCCTCAACTTTTGAGTGTGTACATGTTGAGAGTAAAAAAAGGAAATGAAAAATTGCACTTGAATGTTCATGGGGGTGGACAGGAAAAAACTAAAATTGGAGTTTATACATAATAAATGGGAAATAACAGGGCCTAGCCAAACTTTTTTTTACATCATCCACTGCCTCCACTCACTCGTTTTTTTTCACTGGAGCATTTGTCATTGTTAGAATAAAGATGATTTGTTGGTGGTGGTGGTTATGATGATGTGGACTGTGAGAGTGGAGAGAGAGAGAGAAGAAAGAGTCAGCTCTTTACTTGTTTTTTCATACATGATGTGCTCCGTTCTTTCATATTCTTAGAAATATTTTTATTCAATGAAACCAACATGCTCTCATATATAACTCTCCATTGTTGACTTATTTACAGTAGGATAGATTTATAGAATCAGGAGAGAGAGAGAGAGGGGAAAAAATTGAATATGATGTTGCTTCCTGACATTTTACCGGTAAATCCATGCGTAAGTTTGGATACCAGAGAGATAATTTGAACTACTGAGTTGAGTTGTGGAATATAAAAAAAGATGCATGTGTGCGTTCCATTCATATTATTTGATGGTTACAGATACATAGTGAGAGAGAAAATTGTTGCATCTTTTAAAATATGATGATACAAATGATGGTCTGTATATGGAAATAGTTTAACATGTGATATCCTATATCATATTGTTGTCATTTTAAAAATAGTACTTTGGTTCTCAAACGTACTGTAATTCATGTTTGTTCTGCATGAAGTGATTCATATTATACTCTATTATTGACCAAAATTTGAGTTACGAGGTTTTCATCTTTCTCTCTCCTTCTCTCTTGACTTGTTTAAATATATAAAAAAACATGTGTGTCGTGTGTGGGTATTTTTCTTAAAAAGTCCACTCATCACTACACTATTCAGAGTAGAAACTTGTACACTAACGGATAGAATACGTTATATGAGAAAAAAAAGACGGTTGATCCTACAGCCTACAGACACTGGCAAGTTTGATTGATATGACGAGACAAATTTGTATGTGCGTAGCACAGACAAAGAGAGACGCCCTTTAATAAAAATATTAAATTTTTTTATTCTACAGCTACTGGTTGGTAGTGTACACTCATATTCATAATGTAAAAGTAAGTGCCAACATTATATATTGAATTAGGAATTAGGTGTACATGTCTATCTGTAATGTGTGTGTAGTTAGTCATTTTTTTGAAGGTTAAGGGTAAAAATTTTTTGAACGTTATTTCAACCAGTAGCTCATCTAAGGTGCTCCTTGTTTTTTTTGTCATTCTTTTTTTTTCTCTTATAAAACAGTTATTTATATACATCAAGAGATAGGAGTCTCACTGTTGAGAATGTGTGTGAGTGAGTGTGTGTGTGTGATCTGTGTGCGTTACGAACAAAATGTGAAGCATAAAGTGTTCCCCTTTGTTAATCAACATAGAAATGAAAACGGGTTTAATTGAACTCACTTGAGGCATTGCATTTAAGACTGGAATTATCTGCTTATTTCATGGCAGGAGGGCTTTTTTTCACATACAGATACCTATACAATAACATGTATCTGTAGAGGCTACTTGTTTTTTTTCTTCTTCTTTTTATTTTTTCATACCGCAAACTTTTAACTCTTTATATTCAATCTCCGAGTATTATTTAATACACACATAATGCATAAGGCATACTGTTGTGTAATAGGGGGAGAGAGGGGGAACTATTAGTAGAGACGAAAGGAAGAAGATGAAAAAAGGATGCCATGTGCGAACGATTTACTCTCTCAAAAGTCTTTAAGTACATAGGAAATATTAACAGATTAAAATGATAAAACAGTAGGAAAGGGATTAATATTAATAATAATTGTTTCTACTTCTTCGAGATCTCTCTCTCTCTCTTGTGTTGGTTTAAGTCTATATGTTCTGTCATTGCTCTTCTCTTCTTTTCTCTTGTCTTTTTTGCAATCTCTATATTCCTCTGTCTATTCATCTCTCTTTTTTTTTTCTCTCTCTCTCTCTCTCTCTCTCATCATTCCCCTACATAATAATCCAGATTTCTGTAAACAATGTTTTAGCATAACTGTGCAACAGTTTTGCTATTTACTCACTAACCTCAGCGCATTTTTCCTTGTGCTTTAGTGGCCTTGATTGCATCACTTATCTTTAATGCTTTTAATGTATGATAATATGTACACAGATCTTAACTCTTATTCTTTTCTCTTGACTCTACATTTGTGGATTATGTGGATGAGTAAGGCAGTCGAATTGTTTCGTGGTAGATGTGGAGAGTTTTTTTTTGTTTTTTTTCTTTAGAGCAGTTTATTTCTTCTGACGTTTTTATGCACTCGACTACAGTTTGATGTTGACCAGATTCCGTTGCATATTATTATGACGACTCGATAGGGCTATTGTCTGGGCCATTGTCATTCTGTAGGGAATGACAGGTCCCATCATTTCTTTTAGTGGGATGGTGATAGAAATTATAAGCAAGGATTAGTATGTACATTATGTCATAGGAAGTTCTATTCTGGCCATTGGTCAAGAAACTATAACGCCCTTTCAATATAAGTAGATGAAATAACAATGAGTTTTCTCATACTGACCTTTGATATTTTTTAAAATCTATAATAAATTAATGTAACTTCTAATAAAAGCAACAACTGTTCTTTTTTGACGTCCCTCTCATTACTATTTTTCTTGGGGGACGAAATAAAGTCATAAAATATTATATGAAGATATATTGATGCTGTATAATTATACAACAGGAAGATTTTTTACGGTTTGTTTGTTTAATTTTAATTCCACTTATACTTATACTTATGCACATCTGTCTGTCTATGTGTGTGTGTGTGTGTGTACTGTACCTACATTTTTTTTGTCCTGTACTTTGGTGGAATAAATTAACGGAGACTAAATTACTATATTGAGATGGTAAGAGTACAAAAGGTAATATATGAATAAAATATAATTGTTAAAAAAATAAGGAAATCCTTTTCAAAAATCAAGACTAGACATTTGCATTGACCATCACAAGAAAAAAAAAAGATATGGGAGTCCAATTCGAATAAGTGGCCGATTGGTAGTTATTACACTTTGGAGAGGATTGGCAAGTGAACAAAATAGATTAGATATAGACGATTAAATAAGATATTTATACAACATGAGAAGATTTTGGCACCCCAATAAAATTATGGTTGTCTCGTCTCTCTCTCTCAACTGTTATTATTATTATTACGAGGAAACATTGTTAAATGTTATGTATAAGGATAGATAGGAGCTGTGAGAAACTTTCTTGGTGGTTCAAAAGGAAACCGATAGTTAAAGAAAATAAAAAAATGGAAAGAATTAAAATAACAGTCTTGAGTCTTGAGCTAATATTATTTGAGATACTTAATATGGTTCAGGGTAATTTTGAACGGGAATCTAAATACCCAGATAAAAGGGAATGAGAATTAGTAAGAAGGATAATAGAATTTCAAGGGGAATAAAATTTCATAGAAATCAAACCATGTTCTTCTTCTCTCTCTTGTATTGAGAATCAAAGAGTGATCTTTGAGAGCTCTCTTCTCTTTTATGTAGCTGACAATCATTTTTCGTAAAAAAGATTGTGAGATAAGAGAAGGGGCATGCATGCAAATCATACATGTGTGTAATATTTTTATATGTGGACTTTGATGATGAATCACATTTGATTTCTTACATGGCTTTTGTCATGTTTTATAAGAGTTAAGGGAGAACTGGATATAATAATAATCAACATGATCAACTACATTTTATATAGACAAGAATTACACTATGCCGTTCAAAAAGAAAAAAAAATTGAAAAAAGTGCCTCTCTTAGAATCACACAAGATGAAGAGTATTTAAACGGAAATATATTATCAAAAAAAAATTCGTTTGCCTCTGCCGGCTATTCATATTTCGTTCAATCAAATCTACATGTGTGTTGTGTATTGATATGTACCTACTTGGTATGCCGTGTGTGTTCTCTCTCTTCTTCTCTTTTACGTGTATGTCTGTCTGTGTGTATAGGGATAAATCATGTGGGAAACTATTGAACTTTTTGGAGTAAGTCGTGATGTGGCCAGTTTCTGGCTAGTCAATATGATATATTTGATGATGAATGATAATATAAAAAAAAAATTGTGAATTTACATGCAACAAAGTTTTTATCTCTTCTTGGTCTTGTTTTTTTCTGTCCTGTGTACAGTGTAAATGATAGTACTTTGTCATGTATTACAGAGAGTTTAATATGGATGTGTGACTTCCGCGGATGGTCATATTGTGTTTAAAGTTTAAAGAGTAGAGCAAAAAGAAAAGGTCAAGTAAATTCAAAAATTTAAATCCGTGCTCTTCACAATCTGATATCTTTTGAGATGAATAAGGAAGAATGATAGAATTATCTGTATTTGTACTATATGCAAAATACATATCTCTCTCTCTGTATACAAAAGAATACATGGTGTATGTACATAATGCACTTTTTTTTGGAGCTAATCTCTATGTACACTAGGAGAAGACTATACTAAGTATTTTGTTATTGTGACTGTTTCGGTTTTGTAGAAATAGGATTGGAATAGAGTTGATTTTTATATTTTAATATTGTGGCGGATCAGGCCTACGTGATTTTATTGCTAGTCTAAGACATATGACTTCCTATGCTTCGTTGACTATTTTTTTCTTCTTTTGTTATCCTACTGTGGCGGTGGTGAAGAGGACCGCTAAATGACATGGAAAATGGATGCAGGTGTCCTTAGTAAGAGAGCTTTTTGCAGTATATTTTGTGAGAGATAAATGCATTGAAATGACTGAGGATGAACGTGCGGATGGCACCCTGTACTCATACTCTTTGGTTTTTTTGAAAAAAGTAGGTAGAAGTGGCTTATAAGTTGAGGTTTATAAGCTCCAAGTTCAGGTATGTAACTTCATTTTGTAATATCGTCTTAGAGAGAGAGACGGATCTAGTTAAGAAATTGTACAATATGGAATCCGTCTCTTTTTTTGAGTTGTTTTTTTCTTTCTTTCTTTAATGCAGTGTATTAGTGTCTATGAGGTTTGTGTAAATAAGCTTGGTCCTTGTACTGATTATCCTCAGGTGGATGTGCTGTATGAGTTTGTGAGTGTGTGTGTGTTGTGTTGGTTTTGGTAAGGTCAGGGGGTGATGAGATATTTTTTTTGACCAAAATGTACTGTTTTGTGCTCAGAAAAATGGTCTGTTTCTCTCAATAACAAGAAAATGGTCTCTTTTTTTTTGTTGATGCCGCAGGAGTCTGAGAGATCTTGTTGAGCTTAAGTTGGTACCACCAACAATTGAGGACCGTCTGAGGTGATGATGATGATGGGATACAAATTGTTGTATCCCATCATATTCTACTTATGTAATGTAATGATATGTACTTGTTGGAATCAGCTTACCTACTGCTCGCACTCAAAACTTTTCTCTCTCTCTTGATGAGCTAAAGAAAAAATGCATGCCATCGTGCACTGCGTGCGACCCACTATATATATATATATATATATAATAGTAAATACTCTAGTGTAAATGTGTGTGTAGTGTATTAGAGACGTTGCACTGGACTTTTTTTTTAGTTGACCATAAGACCAAATTACAGTTAGGCTAAGCATGCTAAAAAGCTCATATTGTCCTGAACTCTTTTTTTAAGACTGTGGAAACTCGGACACCTACATATATGGCTTCAACTTAAGGCGATGACGATTTGTCTTACTCTCTGAACGTAAAGGTAAAAAGGCTGGGAGTTTTGAGGTTAGTTAGTAAACTTGAGACCTACATTGTCATCGTCCCTGGTATCTATACTAATATTAGTCACGTTGGAGGAAGGAGGAAAAAACTTTATTTAAAGGCTGTCTAGAGAATTTTTTTCTCATTTTTGTTATTTTTATGAACCTGGGAAAATTCATGCAACAAAATCATGCAATTTTCAAGGGATGCAATGAGAACAGGAAAATGCAATTGAAAATAGATCTCTCTCTTCTTTTTTTTCTCCTGTCATGTCCCATGGATTTTTGTCTACTTTATCTGTAATACATGTAGACATTGTGTTGATGATTTTTATTCTTTTTTCTTTAATGTAATTTGTACAGTTGAACTCGATAGGATTGATGATGATATGTATAAGCGTGGTACAGCAGCTTATTTAAATGTAATAATTGTATAGTATTATTTCGTGTAATATGATGTCGTCCGTGATCAGAACTTGAACTCGAGTTCAGTGAGAATCAGATTTATTGCCACACGTTATTTTCTAAATATTATTGTAATGAGTTTGATTTCGTGGGTTCTTCTCTCTCTCTCCGTTGAGAATACAAAAGTCATTTAATTTAAAACTATATGATTTGCATTGTAAATGAATTGAACGCTGATCACTCAATTGACTTCATCTCACGCCGTTAATTTATTATCGTGCTGTAATATGATGCATTTGAAATTTTTTAAAATGTGAATTGAGAAAGGGAAGGTGAGGAGATGAATTTTTTTCTAGCGAGTGATTTACCATTTAACATTTATTTTACACGTTCTCTCCTAAACTTGTACACTTTAGAATATTCATCAATGATTCAAAGGAGCGCAAGCAAAAGGTCTTTCATCTTTTTTCCTCTCCTTTAAACGTTGAGTTACATTTTGACTGTGGATGACAGGTTGTAAATTTCGTCCTCTCAACTCACCTCACAAAAGACAGAGAGAGAGAGAGAGAGAGAGAGAGAAAGTATTTCCTATTTCATTTCCATTTTTCGAGCCAGTCCCTCAAGAATATTAAAGATTTCTTCTTCTTTTTTTTTTTTACTGTACCCCGATTTTTTTTCAATATAATATGGGTAACCTGAACTTTGACTGCATATGACAGATTTTGTCTGGCCGTTTTGATTTAATTGTCTAGAATATTTTTCCAATACATCTGGAGGCTGAGGGGATTGGATAATATAAGCGATCACATTTCCTGGTTTTGAAAAAATTTCCTTCCTCAAACCTCTCCCCTTTAAAGTTGACCGCAAGTATTTGAGTCCGTTTGTAATAAATTTTAAATTGTACATTTCCTTACTCTTTGACATGGACTTTTTGTACATTTCCTCAATGAATTAATTTCTTACGCTATCATTTTTTTTAAACTGTCGTCTTTGTATATATTTAAAAAAACATCTTAGCCATTTCCAACTATCCCAACTGTTTTCAACTATACAGATATTTTGTTGTTATTTTTTTTCTACCCTTGAAGCAATGCTATAAAAACGATTAAATTGAATAAAAAAACGATCCTCTCTTTCTCGTTGGTATGCGATAAGCTGAGAGTAAATAATAAACGTTACGCCTACAAGAAAAGTTTTACTATTCTGTGTACGGAACCAATGCAGGTGTAAATTGTTCAATATTGTTGCTCTCTCTCTCTCTCTCTCTCTCTCTCTCTCTCTCTTTCCTTCTTTTTTTACTATTGAACAAAAACAAAGATCGAGCAGGCAGGATGTAAAGCTACATTGGTAAAACTCGTGTCGCATCGTATCCTATCGTACCGTAGATATCATCCCCCCCCCCTCTCTCTCCATCTGAGGAAATTGTAAAGACAAGTCTCCAACGATTTTGTTCAGGTTGAGTCATGTTTTGTTTAGTTTATACTGAAAATCTTTTTCCTGAGGATGAACTTGTCTGTGTAATGTATCCATGTAATCTGTCTAAGATGACGATGAGATGAGATGATCTTTGGTAAAGATTTGAATTCCTTGTGACAACTATGAGTACAGACAAAAATTTGCAGTTTTGACTTGTCACAGCTGCAGTTGTCGTATCTAGTGTAAAATGATGCTCAATGACATGCACGGCCCGTCGATTTTTGTAGTCTTCAAACTTTTGTCTTTGTTTATTGTCTCTCTTGTAGAAATCCGAAAGTAGTATTTATTGTCAAAGATGTGTATCTCTGTGTATTTTATAATAGTCAATAGAATTTTTCTGTCTTTTCTGTTTCATATATATTATGACATAACGAGGAAACGTCTCCATGTCTGTCAGCTTTATACAAGAGAGAGACAGGACTATAACATTTATGCATATCAATTGCAATCACAAGCTTTAATTTTGTGTAACTATTCAATGGAAATGGCAGTATATCATTTTATTGTTGTATAATGATATTGTTTGTTTCTTTTTTTTATCGAGACTTACAGTCTCGCTTTCATGCTCATTTTATGGACCTTTGGCTGAAATAATTTAAGAGTGTCAAAAATTCAACTAGGTGTATCGTAATTTTCAGGACTTCAACTTGTACAGTGTACACTGTACAGGTAAACAGAAAGTAAAAAAAAACTCAATGTACTGTATAAAATCTATAGAAGCGTCAAATTTTAATGCAAAACAGCTTACACTTTCAGAGAGAGAGAAAGTCAAAATATGACGCCTTTTGTAGGAAAATCACTATACTTTAGAAAAAAATGATTTTAATGGGGTTACTTTATATTTCATGAGAAATATTCAGAGCAGGGCCGGGGTTACTCTGAATTTTGTGGACAAGTGAGAGAGGAAGAAATTAATTATGTGTCTTAAAAATCCTGTAATTTACTACCAGTTAAATATTCCTAACAAGCGGATACAGAGAGAGAGAGATGAGGGGAAAGAGGGAGGATAAAATCAATCGAATATTTCATGCTGGTGTATAAAGATGAAAAAAAATGTTTTAACTTAATGTTTTATCATATAAAACCTAACATTAGCCTGTCTAAACGTTGGTTACCAATAAATCTAGATTATGGCTTTGGTTCATCCCTATTTTATGGGATATGCATGAGTGTGCTGGTAAATGTTAGTGTTTTGAAAAAAAAATTGAACCCCTGGAACAATCTAGTAAAAATTCCATGTGTCGCCCTTCACAATTACTTATCAGTTATATTTTGTAGATACAAATTATATATTAATCTTTGACTAGTGAAATGTTCACTGAATTTTTACTTTGCTGTCTTGTTTTTGTTCCTTGTCCATGGCGTGCATGTTATATTTTATACAAATCGTGGTCATATATTATAAAAATTTCTTTGGCACTTCCTCACATAATTTTTTTTGTGCTTGAAGTAAATAATGTTAATCTTTAGCTAATTTGTCGGTATGCATACAATGTTTTTTACAGTAGTACAGTAAAAGACATTGAATGGATTTAATTGCTTGAGATTTTAAGGATTTGTGTGTGTGTGTGGGAACGACGGGAAAAGTTAATAATTTCCTATGGCAAAAGGTAATCGAAGTGATTTTAATTGCTTGCTGGCATGAACCACCATTATGAAACAAGTGATTAGACGGAAATGAATGGGTATGATGATGATGATCACACCTCTTACGGTGTTCGCAGTCAGTCAGTCTTAATGTTGTAACAGTAGAGATATGAGTAGACCATGGTAAAAATGATAAGAGATGAGAAATGTTAAGAAGAAGAAGGGGAAGGAAACCAAGTTTTTTTTTCTTTTGCTTTTTGTCATGCTTCCACTACCTGACCATCATAAGTATGAAAGATATGAAAGAAAAATAAGTGATGTTGTTAAATGATAATTCCTTCATCATCTTGTACAGTATCAAATTATGATGCCATGTTTTTGTATTAGTTTTTTTTCCTCTTCTAGACAATAGTGGCTAGAATAGAACTATCAAGTGTATTTGTGATTGTCTAATGTACGAGTGTACAAGATAGTGTAAAGTGTAGTACAGATATTATACAATTCTCATGCATGTGTCATGGACCATAATTGAAATTAAAAAAGATGTAACAGACTAAAAGGTAAAGACTCTATTGATTCTAGAGAATGTCGATTCATTAAGTTAACTATGGAAGCTATAGTTATTTATTTTGATCGCATAACTTTATAGTTTATCAAAGTTTGAATTAAGATTTTTTAAAAAAGGTGGATATAATGGAGTTATGCAAGAGTATATAAAAATGAGAATTGAATCGTCTTAATCAATATAATAGGTTTGTCATTAGCATTATCACGAAAAGATGTTTAACAGACAGTTGAGGGTTTTACGTTTCTTTATGTATGTATAAATTATATATGTATGTGGATATATAGTTGTAAGTTGTCTCAATCCAATTTTGTCTGTTTCTTTCTCTCTATCTACTATACTTGTAGGAACTCTGTTTGCTTATTTTTTTGTGTGTCCATTTATTGCTCAGTTCAAACTCAATGAGTGTAGGCAAGGAGGTAGACTCATTATTTTTATTTCCTCTCGTGCTATAATGTTAAGAAGACAAGACAAGATATGAGGGGCAGACTGAGCAGGAGGGAGAGAAAAAAAAAGTATGGCTAACTAAGCTAAACGTGAACAAATTTTACATTGAATATCTTTTTAAACTCACAAATATTATATCATTATTATATATTGTGTGTATATATATAGGGAAAGTGCCAAGAGCAAAAACCTGGAATACTCTTGTTTAAACCTGCTAGAGAGAGAGACTCCTCTTCTCTGGTGAATCTGAACAATAAACAACTTGCTCTACCTCTTCTATTTATTTTTTTTACTATCTTTCTACTTTTTCACCTTTCATACAAACGTATAATATGTTTGTGTAGTTTTTTTGTAAGGTTGTGCATATAATGGTATTTGTTGTGTATGTGTATATCTACGTGCTAAATTTACTCTGACTTAGTCTTCTTCTTATGATTTTTGCTTTGTTGTTGTCCATGTAAATTACCTGTCCTACCACTCTAATAAATTCTTATGATGTTTGCCTCATACGCAGATTACTATTTTCAAAGGGGAAGAGATGCAAAGAAATTCAACTATCTCTGTGAGTTTTTTTCAATTGTACAATCTTCAACTCTGAGATTATACACCTTCTTTCTCTCTGTTGTGTATCTTACGCATCCTACGTTCATGTCCGTTTGAACTCGAGCATTCACATCGAATTGAAATTTACACGCTTGTATTTTGATATCATGTAAATAATACAAATCCAACTTTATGGCTAATGTCTAACCCTAAGGATTTCCAGGAGGGCTGAGCATGTAGGTGCGTACCCATCCTTGGAAACCTGCTCTAGTATTTTAGATTATTATCTTTTGTATGTGTGTGACCTTTCAATATAAAAAGAAAAGAATGATTCATGATATTCAACCTTTTTCTTGTGTATACAAATTAGATGACTCTTCACATTATTATGAACAGTCATTATTATATTTTAACAGGCTACTGTTTTCACATTTTTGACATGTTCTCTCCACCTTCTCTCTTTAAATTATTCTTTTGTGGATTGAAAATGTAGAGATTGTTCTTTTTGTTTAATTAGTCTAATTTATAGTGATTATTATGGATCATTTGATATTGTATATTCATAATATTTTATGAATAGTGTCAAATTCAATGGATCATGTAATATGGAGGATAATAATAATATGAAGCTGTGAATATATTAGTAATAAAAAGGAGAATTTTTTTTCCTCAATGAAATGACTCAGCAGGACTTGGTCTATGGAGATTGAGGATGTACTGCCAAGTCGTATGATCATTGTAAACTGCATGGGGTCATGTAGTAGAGATGAGTTTTTTGGTTATAGTTGTTTTACTTTAACTAGTTTTTCGGGTGTGCTTATCTCTTTGGACTATTCATGAATTGATTCAATACTCAGCCCTGATTTTTTTTGTCTACTAGTTAATTCATTTTTGATTGGTCAATAAACATAAAACCAAAATTTACTTGCCACTTTAGATTTTTCTATATCTACAGTCTACACATATACGAATTTTAGTATAGAGGAGGGTTGGTGTACTGAACTGTACTTTAATATAAAATTATACATATACATGGTGTATGTATATATGTCATAACTTTAATTTTAGATTGAACACAAAAAAAATTTCAAAGTTGGCCATCCATACTACCGGAACGAGAAAGGACTTGAATATGATAATTGATTTAATTAGAAATTTTGAATTGCGTCAATTAGATGAGAAAACGGCACATACGAAAAATGTCTTGTTCTTTCTCTCTAGACCAACTCACTCTGTACTCGTATCTGTTTTTTTCTAGACAGTTGTACTATTTACACTGTGACAACTCCTACTTCTCTCTTCTCCCTTATGTGTGTCGGTCTGACCAAACGGTAATTGAAAAAAGGGTGAAGATTCTATTGAAGATTTCTTTTTCTTTTTTTTTTGCAAAAAAGTAGCATTTATGGCGACATAAGAAGTTGTCAGGCTGAGCGGTCTTACGCTAGAAAAGCTAAATAGAGTTTTTGAACCACAACGAGTTAAGGGTTGATGCATGGCAATGGAACTGTCTCTGGTTGTATATTTTTCTATATATAAAGATGGTGTATATTTAGATGAAAAATTGCAGTGTATTTTCTTTTATTATGAAAGTGCAAGCATGCATGTTGTTAGTTCCTGTCCTGTCTTGTTCTATCTATCTCACAACTGAAGATAGAACAAGTCCTACAATCTCGTCAGTCACTATATTTTGTATATATATATATATTTAAGAGATATAGTATGCAGAGTGAGCAACAATAATGAAGAAAAACAGTTTAGAATTTTCGGTTTACCTTGTAATCCGCATGTTGAATGTTTGGCTTTGGTTTTTTTGTCTCTCTGGTTTATATGGATTGGTCTATGCAAAAGCACGACTTTTTGTCAATTCAACAAAGAGTCCTTGAGTCCGAACGGGAAAAATAAAAAAAAATCACTTGATCATATAAAATGATATTATTCCTTATTTTTTTACTTTGTTGAATTGTATTTTTTTAAATTAAATTCAGTTGTTCCAGTCAGGTATATTAATTGCACGATTATTTTGAGGGGAAAATCCGTTTTTTTAACAAGAACACACTTGTTGATACTTGGAAATAAATTAGATGAAAAAAAACTTTTGTAAAAAACAACCAAGAGTTGAATAGTGAACTGTTGTTTTAGTGTAAGACACACAAGCTTTGAGAGGTGACAACACGAGAGCTTCACTTTTTCGGTGGATGAGATGGAATCCAACTGAAGAATGAACTGATTGTTGGCTTATGACTTTGACTATACAAGGGACCGGTCTCAATCGGTGTGTGGTATGGAGACTGACGATGACTGACTGAGGAAGAAAAGTGTGAGTCTGAAGACTTTTAAGTCGTTTTCCACCTGTGTGAACAGTTAGGTAGGCAGTTGTTATGTTGCAGTATGTATCAAATATTTGTAGTGATGAGGCCGATAAGGGGTTTACTTACATCTTGGTCATTTCATTTGTGCTCTCTCTCTCTCTCTCTCTCTCTCTCTTCTTACAGTGCATTGAATTTTACCAGCCTTGTCCTTTACCTTGTATGTTTGGATACCTACAGATATGTCTTGTACTGAGAAATGAAGCCTCCTTCATCTAATTCCTTCTTCCTCTCTCTCTCTCTCCCTGTCCCTGTCTGTCTGTATGGCTCGTTGCTCGTCCTATCATGGGCTGTAGTGTGTGCTGTACTACGTGTATAACTATGATGCTCCTATTATGTGAATGACCTCAACTACTACTTTATAATACATTTAATATCTTTCTCTCTCTCTCTCTTACTCCTTTTTATTACGTAGACTCTTTAACTATATTTTGATCAGTTTGAAAATCAAAAGTACCACTTAGGTATATGTACAATCCATCAATCCAACCTTTTCAATTGATTTTTATACTCAAACGACAATTTACATGTGCGAGCAAAGAAAATGAAATTTGGACTTGTTTTTTTTAAATGTTTTACTAATTTGTATATTTAATCAATTCAATATTTTGGTTTTTAATTAATTACGTACAAAATACAGATACCAGATTTGTCATTTGAGACTCATTCATTGAGGAAAAATAATGCCGTCAAAAATTAAGTGACACGTTCACATCAAAAAATGCTCAGACTGAGACTAATCAAGGATTGTCGTTAATAACGGGACTTTTGTTGGGGAGGCTTCTGCATCACTTGAAGGTGTTTTTAAAAAAGAATTAAAATCACAAATGAATGAGAGAATTATTTATGTAAATTTCAAGTGTCATTGTTGTGTTTCCGAATTCGGTTTTGGAGCCAACCCGCCTGGTCATGAGTCGGATAAAAAAGTATTTTTTTTTGTTCGTGTACATTCCAACAGGTCTATTAAATATAAATTGTATTGTCACTGAGATTTTTTTTTGATATAATAATAATACTTTTTCAGTAAATTGTCAGGAAAAGGAAAAAAGTATTGCCAAAAAAAAGTTTTTTTTTTGTAGATACACAGCACAGATAGGCCGTTGCCCTCCAACCCAACAATCTCCCGATATATGTAACATACTGTCTTGTCATTATTATTATTACGATTATCAAAGATTGCACCATTTCCTCACAGTCATGATATTTTATACATTCCACTGTGAGTTACTGTCTCCTGAAAATGGTCAAAAGTTGTCCATATCAATTCAAGTAAGGTGAGCCATTAGGAACCTGTGAGTTTATGGTCGTGTCTCTCTGTGTGTGTTCACACGTATACAGAGAGATATATATTGCACTGACTTGAACTGTCTGATTAATTCTTGGCATTCTTTTTCATCTTTTATCTCTACTCTCATATTAATTTTACACTCAATATAATTTTTTGAGAGTTTTCATTTTTTTGAGCTACATTTTTCTCTATGATTGAAATGACTCAAAATTAGGTATATAGTGAGTAAAAATTGTTTTGAGTATATATTTTCTATTTTATTTTGTAATAGATAAATAAGAGGTTTTAAAATTTTTCCGTGATTCATTCAATTGGTTTTTTTTCCCTTCATTTTGTTGGGGAACTCAATCAAGAAGAACTTGCGATATTTTATTTCCCACGTTTGCAATTTTCTATAAACTCCCTCCATTTGTATCCAATCTGTCTGTAATGTATTAAATTTATTATTTGTTTCTATTACATGAGCCGCCGCCATTAGAGATATATAAAGTGTTCATCATGGTCGAAAAATGTCTATTTTTTCAAAAGGTTATGGCCTTTTATATATATAAAAAATTGGGCCTTTGACGGGTTGAGTCAGACGTCAGGTCTCATTAATGATGATGGAGGGTCAATTTTAGGCAGAGTCAATGACAATTTCATTGACTATTTTACTAAATAATCTTAGAAATTATTTCATTTGTTCAAAGAAAAAAATGTTTGAATTATAAATGTACCTTTAGTTTATATTATTGAAAATGTCTGTCACATAATGACATGTTTTTTTAAAAGTAGAAATAATAATAATGTTGTTTGTTTCTCTAAACGTATTGTTCACGGTCAGTGAAACGAGAGAGAGAGAATAATTTTGAAAGTTGAGGGAAAGATTTAGGGATTCATAGGAAGATGTAAAAATATAATGAATGAGGACAAGATGATTGTTGTGTGTAAAATAATGGAAAATGTTGTCAAGTGGAATTTAGACATACTGCCTATAAATAAATGTGTCAAGAGTATAGTGCTCAAATTTGGTGAAATAACTGTTGACTGTGGAGAGTCTTAAAATAGTAGAGCAAAGATGCATAAATAGGGAAGGATACAGTAGTTGTAGTAGTGGCATGGATGGGGATGACTATCTGTAGAAATGGGTAAAGTTTTAAAGTGGGAGGGATAGGGTAAGAGACGAGACAAGAGTTAGTGGTGTATGTGTATATTTGTGGTAGTGGAAATTATGCAATGTAATGGACGATGTCCTCATGGGAAGATTTGGATGGAAGAAATACATGGTTAAAAATCATCTCTCTCTACTCCCTACTCTACATAGTGTGAACATACTATTATTTTTATTGTGTGACTACATGTTTCAATAAGACAAAAATAGTTTATGTCAGACTGAGCCTAATTCTGAATGCACTCTCTGATTGCATGAATTGCATTCCGTGGCTTCACTGTATCCCATCTCTCTCTTCCTTGTCATTCGTCAGTTACATGTACAGTTTGTATAGCCTATAGTCTTAGTGTTGATGTGTTTTTTTCTACTTCTTCTTCTTCATGTATTAAATGTTTTTCAAGTAAGAAGGCTAAGTGTTGAGCATGATTCAAATTTTGAGGGAGCCAAAAGACCAAAACACTCTCTTGCAATTTTCCACTTGAGGGATTAATTATTGTTTTGACTTTTGTATAGTTGATACCTTATTTGGACTGTTAAAAATTTGCTTAATTATTAAAGACTCATGAATTTGAGTAGGTTGGAGGTTGTACTCATCATGGCACGTGTGTGTGTGTGGAGTGTGAATCTGTCATTCAAAGATGAAATCATGTCTTTTTACAACCAGGCATCCTCTTTTTTTTTTTTTTTTTTAAAACAATTTATTAGGCATGGATGCACCGCAACAAAAACGCACTTGGAACGCACACAGAGACCCATCATAGAGATATGTAAGTCCATTAGTAATAAGAGAGGGATACGCACACTTGGAAATCTAAGCCGCACCTCATGGTCCATTCTTTGACGTTGTTGGCAGAAAAATGAAGAGAGAGAGAGAGATTTTATACTTATGTATATTTCTTTTTCTATAAACATGAATTTTTGTGGCTCTTTTTTTTCTTACTGATTTCCTATCGAGATGAACGGCGGCCCAGTTCATTTATTCTCGTTCAGTTCATTCGTTTAGTTTGGCTTTGGGCATTTGTTTTATATTCTTCTTCCACGTTTTATTTTCTTGACGACTTTCTTCCTTATTTTTTTTACAAGGCTGAGCTTTCTATATAGTCCATTTCATTTGGTGGATTTGTATCTGTACACAGTCCAAATGTAGTTTGCAATTCAAACGAAACTCATCCTTGTCTCTCTCTCTCTCTCTCTCTCTCTCTTGTACAGATACTTCAAGTATAGTATAATGTCCCTTTGTAGGAGGTGTCGTTTTTTTTGTTTGCCGTTGTTTTTCTTGTATTGTAAAGGTACAATTGCGATGCTGTATATTATTATGCACCTGCAACATTGTCAATATAGAGATAGACATGTGTAAGAGGAGAGGGAGAGAGAACAGCATTGATATTTGAGTCTGTTTTTTTTTTTTTTTGAAAAATTACATGCAATTCCTTTATCTTGTGTCGTGTACAAAGTTTGGAGAATGTAGGCTAGTATAATTTTGTACCATTGGATATTGTAGTACATAGATTTGATAATGAAATTGAAGGGATGAAAATTTTTTTTGACTGATTTTTACCTTCTATAACATAATTTATGAAAGAAATTTTGATGGCTTAGATTTGTATTGAGAGTCAAGCTCTCAAGAGTTTGAAAGAAAAAAGAGGACAAAGCCACAAAAAAAAGGGACAAACAAGTGAAGATGGTTGTGTGTTTTTCATAGATTTTGTAAATAAATGTAAATGTTCTATTGTTCTTGGGAAACAGAGGGATAGAGGATTTTTTTTAAAAAAGAGTTTTTTATGCCTTTAGCTTGAAAAATGATGACTGTTTGATATACAACATGTAATAGGATAATAATCCTCAAACACTCTTTTTCCTACTTTGAGAATTATGTGGAGGAAAGATGGAGAAAAGAATAAGAAAAAATTTCATTTGTTCTACTCGACCCACCATCGGAGATGGAGAGGAATCCTTGAAAAATCAGAGCAGTACTTTAGAATTGAATTAGAGCCACGAAGTGGCATAAAACTTGGGTCAAAATGTTCATTATTTTTATGTCTATCCCCGTAACCCTTTAATACTTACGTGTTTTGAAGTGTCGTACGGTGTTGATTAAGTTCAAAGTGGAATGTTATGAAAGCTCAATAGATTCAATTCATTTGTTATGTAATTGACAATTACCATGCTAAAGAGTAATATTATATTTTTTCTTATTTTATAAAATGTTTTGAATGTCGTACAGTATAAAAAGTACCGCCCAAATATGTTGAACATGGTGGAAAAAATGTAAATGAGGTGCTTGGTCAATTTTTTTTTTCTCTCTCAAGTGATTTTGATTGTTGAGTTGGAGACGTTTTGAATGGTGTTTAGTATTTAAATGTATGTAGTGATGTGTTGTTGTTGTAAGTTATATTGTTATGATAGCCCTAAAGTAATTTGAGAATCGGAGTCTCTGTTTTTCTTTCAATTATTAAGTAATGTTGGTAGTTGAAAGGTAGAGAAAATTATAAAATTACCGGAAGGAAAGTTGTTAAAATTAATATAGCCAAAGTACATGGCATTCCATGTTAGATACACTTGACAAAATCAGAAACTTAAGCTTGAGCTTTATTACTTGAGTGTGTACACTCTAAAGTCTAGTCTACAGCATAGCAGGCTTCAGCTTCCTCAAATGTTTTTCTTCTCTCCTTGTTCTTGTTGAATTTTTTTGAGTCCGTGTGTTGGACTGAGGACGGCAGACATGAAATAAATTTGTGTGTATGTATTAAATACATGTTGCGTATCATGCAAGATCGCACAATAAAACGGCAGCCCTCCTTTTATTTATATGGAGGAAGAGAGAGAGAGAGAGGAATAAAGTGTTTATGTGTGTGTGTATGTGTCTCTGTTTTTGTAAAAGAGAGTAAGAGAGATAAATGAGGCAGATTTGGATGGTATTTTAAATGAGTTTTAAACAAGAGCTCTCTTCTCTCTCTCTAATCGTAAGATAAATGAAGTTGGACCAGAATAAGGAGAAGATGAGAGGATATTTTGTTTCATTATCTGATTAAAAATTTTTTTACTAGGTTGATTTTCTATGGAATTGTAAAACTATGCATCATATCTAATAGAATATAAGACACTAGACATATAAAATGTGTGTACATTACATGGAAATATTTATGAAGTATGTGTTTTGTATCTGTACATGTGTGTATTGTTCGGATGAAGTATTACATTGTAAATAGTTACAACAAGTTTTTGTTCAAGGAGTAAGGGATGATGCTTGAAGGCAAGAGGGGATTCCTCTTATGTAACTTTTGTACTCTTCAAGTCTGTCTGTATGTTGTACACTGTACACACACTCGAAATCCTTTCCTGTACAAATATATTTTGTACTCTGCTCTGGAATAGGAAGAAGAGGAAGTGTAAGAGAACTCGGAGGTTGACGCAATGTATAGGATACATGGCCAAGGTAAACATTTATCTTTTAATGTTATATGGAGTATAAATGAGGTTCCCAACCTCAAAAAGCAGCTCATTAAGATCGGCCACTCACACACACATTAATGGCTTAAAAACGAGAGTGGAAATCAATTTAACTTGCCAGGAAAAACATGGAAACAATGTGCGAGACAGAAGTCCTGTTTTGCACTTGTTACTTTTTTTCTATCTTTCATGCTGTCTGGATAGATAAACTATAACACTGTGAGGGTAGAGAGTGGGAGAGAAACGAAATTTCAAATTTATCTAAATAATGAACGATTTAATTATATTTAACCTCTCTCACCTTCTCTTCAAGAGAATCTACACAAGATATATTCACTATACTTTGTCTACTCTCTCTCTGTCTGTCTGTACATCTATTGAACGAGGTTAGGATGAGCTGATTTCATTCCGACAAGAAAGAACATGAAATCATCTTGTAATAATTGCATCTGTAGCACAAAAACAAACCAAATTCTATCGGTAAATTTTTTTTTTATCATGGAGTAAAAAACATTTTTGGTAAAGTTCTGATTGAGCGAAATTGTGTATAGATATGGTATTGATATAATACATATATTTATATATTGAGACTGTTCTCAGTTTGATTGTTCAGCGTACTAAACGTGTGAAGAGAGAATGATGGAAGGAAAACACCTCATTAGGCGGAGTCATCGTAATCTGCTTAAGAGTCATCGTCATAAATCTACTTAAGAGTATCAAACAAGTTTGAAAGGGTTGATTCCGCCCTCTGATATAATATAACTAATGTGTGGGTAAAAAACGACAAGATTTTAAAACAAACCCATAAATCTTTAATACACTCTTCCTTCCTCTTTCCTCTCTCTCTCTCTCTCAAACTTTTTTTAATATGTTCCTTGGACTTGTTGTAAATGTTCTTGAAAAAGAGAGTGAGTACAGTCAACAGTGATATATATTATATGTGTATTGAACATGAAAAAAAACTAACCTATTGGATATTTTTCTCATTAGTACATATCTAAAACTATTGTCATAGTGGATTAATTTCACATACGGATATGTATGGGAATAGGTAGTTGTGTGTTGTTTTTTTAAGGCTGATAATATTTACCGCTTTACTTTTTAATCTTAAATACTTCCCAAACATGTTCAAGTTGAAAAAAGAGTACGGAACTGTCTGTATTACTATTGGTGTGTGGTGTAATGGACAAGGAAAAAACAATTTAGAATTTTATTTTTTGTCTCTCTCTCTTTTTCCCTTTCTCTCCCTCCATTAAAATATTTGTCTGTACATAAGAAGCTTTACCACAAATGTTGTTGAGAGTAAACGACAAATAATTGGACATGAAGAGAAAAAAAATAAATACATAAGAAAGGATCCGAATTTCCTGATTTTTCTCTCATCATGTGTAGCTTATTATGGGATTTGGTATTATGTATGTACAATCGTACAATGTAGAAAACCATCTCAATGTAGTGGAGGTGTGTAGTCAGAGTCGCATTGAGATAAAAAGAAATGAATTGACGATGACAAAAGGAAAGGCACTCATGTTTATGTTTGGTTGTGTCTTGTCCCCTTCCTTCTTCTTTTTGGCTGAGGTAGGTAAAGAGAGATCCAATCCAGGTAATTTCATAATTCGTTGATACATAAGTAATTCACATAGGAAAAAGAGTCTCGTATGGTTTTTTTCCCTCTCTCTCTCTCTCTTCTTTTTGCAGTCTACAATCGTTGAACCTACATCCCGTAGAAAAAAGTGAACCTATGTAAATCTTACAGTGGTGCAATCACATAGTGTCACAATGCAGCTCAAGTGTGAAATATGTGTAGGAAGAAATGAGAGAATTTTTTTTTATTCTTATTATTCTTTTGGTCTTTTCCAAGTTCAAGACAATAAACTTAATCATATTATTCTTGAGGACAGGAGGAGTACCATTCTCAGACTGGGGAATATTATGTGCATTTAAGTAGTTTTCATAGAAGAGTATATGTAATATGTATATTCTATTACATTGTTTTCTTTATTATTATGATTATTATATGTATCTCTTGAATGGAATGCACACGAGAGCATCATCACAGGGACATATTATTTTGGTTTGGTAAGATACGTGGTCAAAAATGGTCGACCATTCAATTCATAGAGATGGATCCACATCATACATATAATATTTCTATGTACTCTTATTTTTTGTTGTGTTGTGTACTGACATGGAGGCAGATTTTGTAATTTTTCATGGTGAAAAGGAAAAGCTTTTTTGTCTATTTTGTCTAGAGAGAGAGAGAGAGATACACTCACACACACGTCAAAAGTCAAAGACAAAAACACTTGGTTGATTATTATTATTGTTGTTGTTATTGTTGATACTACTACGATTACTACTACATACGAGTACTTGTATGAGTCTTTTGTTGGTTTGAAGCTCGTGATGAAAATCAAAAAAGTTGTATCTTGTAAGAAGAAGAAAAAAAAGATGAATTCAAAAAGTTTTCTGTGTATTTTATGTACATAAAAGATTTTTTGACAGCAAGTCTGTAGCTGTAGCTGTAGCAAATTGAGATCTATAGGTACAAGATCAAGAATTTTACCTTGTAATTGACAATCAATCTTCCATCACTCTTAAATGATCCTGACATGTGTACATGAGTAGAGATATGTGTAGGCTGGAGGCACTTCATGTACATAATTCTGTCTCTCTCTACTTGAAGAAATTTAGCTCTTATAATAGCAAACAAATGGATTTCAGTATCATTATATATTATATAAGTACATGCATCGGGCTACATCAGCCCCCATGTAATAAGTAGAGATATAATGCGAGAGAACAATTGATGGATGCCATAGACGAAGAGGAAGAAAGGGAAACGTTTTTTTTTCATGTCAGATTCTCTCGGATGTAAGCAATAATCATGATTATTGTTGTTTATTTCAATGCATTCAAAATTTGAGATAATATACACATACAATAAACTAACTATTAGTCAAAAAAGTTTTTGAATTCTTGTGTTGATTTTGTGTCTACATGTATTTATTATGTATACAGAGGCTGAGACTGAGTTGAACATGAAGGGAATCATTTTCCCCAGTTGTTTTAAGATGACTCGAGGAAGGAAAGATTATTAGGATGGAAAATTGCAATAAAATAAATTTGGGAGATGATTAGTCAATGCTACACTTATCATGAAATATTCCTTTTTTTGCAATGAATTTGTGCATATGTACTCCCTATACTTTTGTATTGAGCCAATAGTCCTGAAAATGTTTTTACTCTCATTCCCTCTCGCTCTGTCTAAACTTTCCACCCTCTGGACTGTAAGTGTTGGTCAAAACGTTTGTTTAGAGGGTTTCAATATTTTTTTCTTCTCTGTTTTGTTCCATACAATCTGCATTCCTCTGCGTAATCATAAACACAAGAGGCTAAACATGAGCCTCACCATTTATTTTTATGATTATGATTTGGCACCAAACACTTATAGACGTAGCCCATTGCTAAAATTTTTACATGTGTAATCTCAACAAGAAATGAGGGAGTAAATTATTTGTAGGGGTTAAAATGATGAGTAAAGCCGACTTTATTCATGTTTTTATAGATATTCTACAGACTACAGATGTATCATTAGTATTGACGAGGGACAAGAGAAGACGTATGTTAAAAGTGAGGTTAAAATTTTCTCCAGTTAAATTTATTTGATATGGGTCTTGATATTGTAAGTTATAATTGTAGATTCTTGTGGTAATTTAAATTTGACATTTTAATTTGCATTAATATTGGTTAAAAAAATGAAATAAGATTTATTATTCGATCACAAAAATTAAAAAAGTTGTTCATGTTTATTTTATTATTTTTCTATTTATAATAGTTGATGAGTTTTCAATTTATGAATTAACCGAGATGAGTTTTTTTTTGAAGAAAAAAAAAATTGTAAAGATAATCTTAAATACCTTTCTGTAGGGTAAGGTAAAGGTAATGTATAAAATTAAATTTTTGCAATGTCATCTTTGAAGTCTAGTTTTTTTAAAAAGAGCTTATTTATAGTATTGCTAATATATAAATAATTATTGGATGTTGTTATGTATTGTGTAGTGAAAAATAGGCGTAACACTAAAATGTAGTTATTTAAATACTTACATGACTAATAATTATAGCCAAGTACATGCACATGCTGAGTAATGAAGGGAATGAAGGGGTAGGTGGTAAATTTTTTTTTGTGTGTTAAAGTCCAAATGAGTTAATTTGATGGAGTATTTAAATGAATATTTTTTTTATTGGTTGAAGAGAGAGAGAGCCACATTTGGTAGGTTTTATTTTTCGACATACATAACTCGAAGAGTTAATCAAGTCAGTGATGGAAAGGTCGTCATACTTGTGGCAGACGATGACTCCATGTGGCTGTGACTGTCCTGCTCTCCCCATTTTTTTAAGAGTAATGTAGTGTTTATGTGTGTAAAAATGTTCCTCTGCTGCCCAGTGCCATAGCATTGTAACTGTTACAAAAGTTGAAAAAAATTAGTCAATGTCATCCATACTCATTGGGAGGAAACTTGTCATAAGGGTAAGAGGCGGAACAAGAGAGAGAGAGAGAGAGATGTACTTGTGTGCTGAGTAGTCAAAGTCAGTGGTCTCTTCCCTGTGTCGTCTGTCGTTTTACTAATGTTGATTATTTCACCGACTTTACTTTAATTATGTCTCCCTGTGTGTTGGTTAAAAGTCTATTCTAAATGCACAGTGGCACAAGCGACCAAGAGAGAGAGAGAGGGACAGAAAAAATGCCGACAGCCGGCATGAAATGACGGATGGGTGAGTTTTCACTGAAAATACTGGCACAGGTCGTCTAACAATACCATTTTGTATAAAAGAGGGAGAGATGCAAGTTGCATGAGTTTATTCTTGAAAGACTCTAAATGCATTTTACTATTGTGAATTCACCATTTTTTTTACTTGTATACAATGCATTGCAATACGTCTCTTCTTCTTGTGTTCGTACGTTCTTCTCCTTCTTGTGAGGACAAAGCTGTCCTCTTGAAAGTCATGTACTTTTTTTAAATGTATACAGAGTGTGCATATATATAGAGAGAAAGATTTTGCACATTTTTAGAGCGTTAGAGAATCTTTATTATGTACTCAGTCCCTCACTTGCAAAAAAAAGATATTAGTCTCATTGGGATTTTCTATGTCAGTTGTTGCAGAAGTAAGACAAGTGATAACAATCCTTCAAGGTGTTTACATGAATAGTGAAGCTCCAGAATAGAATTATCGAAATCTTTTCAAACTGGTTTACATTTGAGGACTTTATGTATCTCAATACTTTTTGAATTGTTTATAAACCTTAATCCTTTTAGGATACATATAAAATGTACTGAATCTGTACTACTAAGATATATATTGTGATGATACATATTATGGTAAGAAGGTATTGAATAAGGGATTTTATGCTCTAACCACAAGCCGAACGAAATAACAACACGATAATAGGGATATTTGTAGTGTAGTCTCTTCCCTAGTAAACAAGAGAATTTTTCAAAGAGTGTCATTTTCACTATAAGTGACAGTTGTTTCTGGGCTCTGACTTTTTTTTTCTTCATGTTATCACAATTAGGCAGTGCACAGGTAAATTCATTGGCATTCTTTTCCTGTCTCGTGCTCTGGTTTTTTGTGCAATATTTCAATGCTATTATCTGTAAATATGAAATGGAGCAATTTTCCGGATCGAATTTTTGTACAGAAGCTTCAAAGATTTTACCTCCCTTTTTATGCCAAAAATGTGTACGTATTTCCATACCTTCTTCTTTTTTTTGACTGATCTTTCCGTTCATATTTGGAATTTGGGACAGCATTCGTTACGAATTCAATTCAATGCAAATGAAGCTCACCACAAAATTTTTGTTCTCATCTGTTTTCGTCTTCATGTCTAGTGGTTGCTTAGGTTGTTTCTCTCTCTCTCTGCGAAAATTGAGTAATTTTCTAACGATAAGAGAAGTACTCCGAGAAGGAGTAATTGATATTCAAAACCGGACTTTTTCGTCCATAATTTTTTTTCTAGTGTGTGTTGACTCCTCTTTGTATTTCGTGACCAGCATTTATCTAAGGGTTACTATACTCTGTTTTAACATTTGAACATGTTTTGATTTTGGAGTCATTGATTTCTTTCCTTTAGTTTTTTTATACCCTTGAAGCTAAGTATAACGTATGATGGCTTGGAGGTGTAATGCCTAATGTTTGTTATTTATCCTAATCTTTAAAGTTTAAAAATTGTAAACTCCCGTCTCTCAGTTTTTTTTGTTTGTTAAATGTATTTGAAAGATGATTTTGATGAGGGTCAAATTTAAATGGTTTTGTGCGTTGCAGAGAAAAAAAGAGGAAAGAGTAGAGAAATAAATGTTTAAAAAAATGATGGTGGTGGTGGTGTGTGTGTGTGTAGTTGTACACGCTAATTAATGGAAAGGTGTAAAAATGGCTGTAAGTAGGGTGAATAAGGTGGGGTGATTCGTGAGTTGGGAGATGAAGGTGGTTTTGCAATGCCGCTCTTTTCTCTGAAAAGTTGAACTTGGTAGTACAAGGGAAAAAAAGGAATGTGTCGAGTACATTAATGTAATAACGCTTTTTTTGTAAATGGTTGATCTGAATCTGAGTCATGGTCAGAGAAGGAATCCAGATAAAAGTTAAAGAGGAAACGAAGACAAGCGGTAAAATTTAACGAGACAAAAGAGTTTTGTTGGAACGCTGTCTCTCTCTCAAAAGAGCTCACGTGTTTTTAGTGACGAATGGAAGGTGGAAGTTCTAAGTTCACGCTCCTGTCATCTTTTCTGGGTCGACCTTGGCATTTAGCATTGAACATATTCCTCCTATTCCTTCTCTTCTAGTTTTTTTTGTATATATCTTGACAAGGAAAAATCCCGAATGAATAGTTTTTTTTCCAAGTAGAAAATGTTGGTTAGGGAAGACGTGTCATTGATAAAAAAAATAACAAAGTTCCAAGAGTTGAGACAAGTGCGGAAAGTAGTAACAGTAAGTTTGAAAAGTTTGTCATTTTATTCCCATTTGATTGCGGTCGGGCAGTTACATGATACAGATATGTAGAATATGTACCTACCCATTTTTTTGTTAGGAGGACTTTGGGTTAAAACTGACATTGAACATGCATGGAGTTTTTTTTGCATAATAAATGCTGTAATGCTTTATATACTGTATATTTATTGTCCTCGCATGTATAGTCTGGCTAATATTATAAAGTTGGAATATGCCAAAATATTAGGGTGAGCATGATCACATCCAGGGAGGAGGAGGAGATGGGACGTGTACAGACACACACGTTGCTCCTCAAGTCAAACAGTGTACACCGACGGTATAAATATGTTCTGTGTGGGGGTCGCCACGATGAGATTTCTTATGTCATCCTGTGGGAAATTGAACGACATTCCTTATGAATCGTAAAGCTTCGTTTCACACTTGTTCCATTCCTGTAAAATAATACATAAGAGTTGTACAATTGTTGAAATAATATTTGTAAAAATGTTTGAGCTTTTACCATAGATTGTGAATCGTGTGCGGCTTTCAACTTTTGTCGTTTACGGCTCATCATATGTGACCATAATATAACATTATGTAATATGTGTACACGTCGCTTCCTTTTCTTTCTCTTTATCTTTCAATGTCTCTTGAATCTCTCTCTCCATGTGTCTCCTATTTTTTTCTGTCTCTTTCTGTCTCTACAATTTGGAACATACCTGTAATCAAGTTCATTGAAAAATCTGGCTAGGGAGAGAGAGAGAGAAATGTAAAGCATAAGAAGAAATTCATTCGATATAAAACAATAACAGGATCTAATGATGCGCAAGGCACAAGGTGGTTAAGAGAGTCTCCTCTTGTGTGCAAAGAAAGATATTGTACAAAACTGTATCAACTGCATGCATTATCTTGTTGTTCAACCATATTCACCGGTCCCTAGTTTCACAAATGAGTATATAAAAAGGTAGTTTTTTAAAAAAAATAAAGCGATGAATGTACCATATAGTTTTTTTTGTTATATATATTTTTTTAAACTTTGATTTAACATTGTAAGAGGAAAGTGCCATTACAAAATTTTTTTTAAATGTGGTTTGACTCGCTAGTAATAATAAAGTTGAAATGGTAGTTAAAGTGCCATGGAGGATGAATTCTAAAGTATATTTACATGATTAATAAAAAGTTTTGAGAGACGAGACGTACAGGGCGGGAGGGTGAATAAAGAGGATGGATACTGATGTGTGTGGTACGGAGAAAATTCCATAAATCAGTCATCCACTGTTGCTCTCGGTGAAGAATATTTCATAGAATTGAGCCTTCCATTTCCTTGAAAGAGAGAGAGAAAATTATGCACTAATCCAAGTTGAAAACTTGACATTCATTGAGATGAGTGTAATTTTTGTTTTTACTTGTCTAATTCTCGACTTGGGCTAAACTATTTAAGAAGCCTCGAGAAGAAAAGTTGAGGGGAAATCATCCCTGTCTATATCATGGAGGAGGACTAATCTAATAATCTTTTCATAGTCAACCGTGTACACCTCCTCTCTTAACTCTCTTATAATCCATTATGTATCAACCAAAAAACTTTTTTTTAGTTTCCTTGATTCTATTCAGAGTACAATATTCTCTCCGATTTCTGGTTTCTTTCTTTATTCCCTCTGTGTATGTACACCTGTGTATATAATTATATATGGTGTTTATTAGCTGTATTAAATTTTTCCACCTTTCAATTCACAAAAATCTATTCCTCTTAATTTCCGCTTTGTTTATACGTATATATATAATTTTGTTACATTTTGTACAATGTACATACTTGTCAAGTCTACAGGGGAAAAAAAGAAGAGTTGGATTTGTATGAAAGATGGGTAATTTTTGCTTCTTGTATTTATTGTACCTCCAATGTCTGTCAATGATTGTGATGGTGGTGGTGTATCTGTATAGCTGTAAGTTTTTTTTGGAGAGAATCTCTTCCTACCTGTAATGTCATGTTTTGTGTGTGTGTGCCTTATGTTTAGTATGTAGGATAGTGCGGGGAAGGATAGGAATATTTTTTGAAGATACGATCGATTTTATTTCGATGAGAACAAGTGGAAGAGAAAAAAGTTTTTTTCAAAGGCCACCAAAGAAACCACAAAAGTACATCATCTTTAGTTTACCATAAGAGGGAGTAAATTACGTACACATATCTACCTCATCTCTCTCTTGTAATATTGTGGACATGTGGGCAATTACAAGAAGCAGAAGCTTCTTCTGGTATTTTCCCTACTTGAGTTTTGTATACAGTGTGTAAGATGTGTAGCTTAAGCCAATGAAATCATGTAGACACACATGTGTGTGAAATAGTTCTTTTTGCTCCATAAACGCAAAGGGTTGTCTTGTACTGTAAGTTTGTCAATTTCCTGAAACTTTTGCGGAGTGTCTGTCTATATTATTTTATATTGTTATTATCTGATTTATCCTATAGTCAAAACTACACCTGGTTAATGTATATACGTATACATGTATACAGTACAAGAGGTATAGCTCGCCACATAAGAAATAATCGTCAGGGGGGAATATTTAATAACATACCATGATTTTTGTCTCATTGTTTTATCCCTACCCAAATACTTATGAGGAGAAGGAGACAGACGGGTGAAGATGATCACAGGAAAATGCCAAGTATTTTACCAATTGACTGTACATTATGATTATTATGAGCTTACACTCACACACACAAACAACTAACTACCTTTTCTCTCTCTCTCTCTTTCATTATATATCATGTCATAGATAAGATAAAACCAAAGGTCTGGTCATCGTCACCGTCACTATCAAGAGTGGAAGAGGTAAACGGGATTATATGTTGACCACAGTCTTCTTAATTAGTGCCAATCAAGAGTGGCCTTTGACATGTGAGACTTTTTTTTATCATTTTTACCCTGTCCTTGCTCTTCCTGAAAAAAAGTTTTTTGTGCTAATAATTGAAATTATTATGCATTCCTCAAAAATTTCATATGACATAGTAAAAAATCACGTCCACGTCTGGCTACCCTACCGACGAGAGGATTGCATAAAAGTAAAAAAAATAACCTTACGTTTTTTTACATTTCTTGTACTGTGCGTGTTACTCCTACTACTACTTTACTACAGATACGAGTACAAGTGAGCTGAGGGTGAATGGGTGAATATGCCAAGACAAGATTTTTGTGTGTGTAAATTATAGCGGTAGTTTACAGACCACGCAAAAATATATGACATTCACCGCCACACTAAAGCATAATAATATACAGAGAGGAGTATTATGATTATATTGTAATATAGTTTTGTGGAGGAATTAGAGTATCCGTCTTTAAATCTAGGAGAATTTTTCTACAAAGAAAATTTTCTTATTCTTATGACGAATAGAAAATACATTGTAGAGATATTAGAGGGGGAGGAGGGGGATGTAAAAAAACTGACGTTATATTTCGCATTTGTACGGATGCATTCACATTTATATTTGCTACTGCGGGTAGGCATAGCTAATGGTTTATGCATATTTTGATATGGAATAATTCAGTGAATTCGTGGGAGTAAAGAGACATGTTATGATGATAAAATGAAGAGGTGGGGAGGAGAGAATTTTTTTTATGTTGTGCGTGTGGATGATGCAATCGTTAATGTACATAGAAGTGGAATACATATTATTCACTATTAAAAATGTTAAATCGGAACAAGATATTCTGTATGAATTTATAATGGGAGCTTATATACCTGTAATGTATTTTATACAATGTATGAGAGTGCCCTTTACTCATTAATCCCCTCTCTTTTTTCATGTAAAATAAAATAAAGTAACTTTTAAAAAGAGTGCATGCTACTACTGTTACGGCACGGGTGAAGAGGGGAAGTCTTAATTAATTAAAAATTTCACACGGTCGTGCTCCGTTCGTTTTTAAGGTCTTGCGTTTCCTCAGCAGGAGTTCCTTCTCTCTCTCTCTCTCTCTCTCTCTCCGACTTATTATTACTTGCCATGCTATAGCTTTTGCATGGCAGAAGCAAAACATGCAGATGTTGTAGCCAGATAATCATCCCCATCTTTGCTCGTTGAGTGTCATTTTTTTTTCTCTCTCTCTCTCTTGTTTCAACTCAACATTTACTTAAACGGGTGTAATTTATCTGTAGTGTATTTCTTATTATTGAAATATCGGTAGTTTCTACATTTTTTTATTCTACATTATTAAAAGGGGGGAAATATTTCATTTCCTGCCGCTAATTGATCATTAGTTGCAGGTTCATTTGCATAGGAATTGCTGGTGACGGATAGTATTACATAGTTGTAAATTGTCAATATTGGATCAGAGATAAGGCAAATCGGGTTTTGAGTTTTTTTATATAAAAAAACCAACTGTTGTTTGTTTTTCTGTAATCTTTTTCCGTGTTCCTTCTCGTTTGCTCCCCTTTTTTTCTCTTTGTATCACTTTTTGTATCTGGAATCTGGATCTTTAGTTAGTTTGTACTTTTAATGGAAATACAAACAGAGAGAGAGAGAGGGTGGTCGGAGGATAGAGTAAAACAGAAGCAAATAATAATTAATAGTATCCAACCATAATCAATGTCAATTTATGCATAAAACAAGAAATTAAGGAAAGACAAGAAAAATTTTTAGACACCCTCATCTCCTCCCACTGTGTGCTGTGTAGTTGTAGTTAAATTAGAGTATTTGACTTTTTTTATCATTTTTCACCTCTGACCATCTCACTTGTTCCTTCCTTTTTAAAATAAGGCAAGATAAAATAATACGGTAATAGAGATAAAGTAACAAATATAAAATTATTTTGAACTCTGGATCTGAAAATAAATGTACCCGTTAAGTACCATATGGAAGATATAAAATATAAAATAACACGTGTAATTTAGCTAGCTGTGTTGAAAAAAACTATATAAAAATGTAAACTGTTGTTTGTATTATTTCTGTAATAATGATGAAGTGCATTGCATTTATTTATTTTTTAAAAAAGTTTTTTTTCCTCCTCCTCGTCTTCGGTACTTTTATGAATGTGAGGCGTGAAAATGTAAAAATGCCTGGTGAAAATTACTTTCAAAAAAGTGAGATAAGGATTTGTGTATAAAAAAAAATATTATGTGAAAGAAATCGTTGTTAAATGTGTTTGTATTTTAGACACTCAAGGTACATATTATGAGTATTATGTGAAGTATCTTCATCTTTTGCTCTGCTTCTTGATCTGCTTGACATGGTGCGAAATGTGAAATTTTCTTTAATGTAATAATACAACAATCTTTTACGTAAAGGCTCTGTATTTTGTTTACGGCTTGTGCTCTCTCTCTCTCTCTTTTGGTTAGGTCAGTAACAAGGGAAGATGAATTTTGTTTAAAATTGTTGGGAATGTTTAGTGTACAATATAAATAAATATACATAACTCGTACTCGTACATGGTACACAGACAATCATGTTCCGTACCTTTAATTTTTTAGGGAAGTGTATCGTCAACATGTAGAGGAAGTGTTTCATGTACATGTACACCCATGCAACATTTAGAAAGGGAGAGAGATCAAAATAGAGGAAGGAAATAAAAATTAGAGATTAGGGAAAAAATCTTTTAATATAAATTCAAGAGGATAATGATCATGTCCAACTATACACCAAAAAAAAGTAAACACCTCAACCTCCCGCACCTATTTTTAATGACGGGTTAAGTAAAAATGGCATGATCTGCCTTGTAGTGTACTGTGTGTAAGTACAAAAATATTTATGTACAGTATATTTTTTTATTTGCCTCAAGCTATGGGAGCACCGTGTCTTGTATTTGTTTGTAATATCTGTAATGAGGATTTAAACTCATTAAGGTCATACTAGCATGACATGCGATTGAATTTCATTGACTGCAGTTAGTTTAGGGAGCATAATATGAAAAAAAAGGATTGTATTCTATGAGTCTCTCTCATACTATACTTACAAAACACATGAGGCGGTCGGTTACTTAAGTTGGAGAGACACCACCGAGAGGGATAAGAAAAGGATGAAAATATTTTTGTAGGAAACTACATTATACTCTTACACAGGTGTACTCATTTAGAGATATAGGAAGACATGGACTCACCTTCCGTGCGGATAGTCTCATGTCCAGCCAGCGAGCCAAGGTGCAAACACAAAAATTTAATGAGTCCTTATCACGAGGAGGATATCATAATGATGTGTAGCATATTATATATATGGAGTGGTAATTGTAATGCAAGTGTAGTGTAATATTTATTATTATATTGTATGTACTATAGAAAAATGAATAGTGTTTAGCAGTGGTAATAATCTTATGAATAAGTGCCCATGCCGTTGGTTTGTCTATATATTGCATCCTTTCCCAGTTATCTTTTTCTACCTTCAATCCATTCTCTCTCTCTCTTTTCCGATGTAGAATTGCGTGGCAATGGGATTTTCTGTATTGACTCACTTCCAACTACATGAACCTACAACCGTCCACCCTTTAAGCAGTTGCTGTCCTCTACTTATGTATGAGCTTCTCTTAAAAGTCAAGTGTTTGGAGGGTGCATATCAAGTCTCATGAAAAGCCATTAACTGTACTGATAATACACACAAATAAGCTGGTTGAGTTAACTAATAGTGCCAGGAGGTTGATTATTTCTGTGTGTTTCGGCAACAATTTTTTTTTTCTCCCTTCTTCGTCTTCGTCTTTCTTTGTGGCCCAACACCGATTATAGAATTAAGTACTTAGTGTTGATGATAGTTTTTTTTCTTCTAGCTGCATCGGACTACGGATGGTAGGGCAAGATGTAATTGGCCAACTATTACTTATATATTAGACCCAGGGTGGTGTCCATCAATGAAAAAAAAAACTTTACCATGTCTTATTAGTTTACTGTTTTTTACTGTGTTAGCAGGGTAGCATGTTTGATAGTATAAAAATTATTTTGAACATTAAAGGAAGCCCGTCTTACTTCAGTAGAGTCAACTTTTAGCCACTTGTGAGCATAATTTCATGTTATTTATTTATTTACCTACTTGCCATCTACAGAAGGGAGAGAAAGAGAGTTTGCTCATCAGAGGTGAAAAATTTGAAATTGTTAAAGGTAATAAGGTGAGGGAGAGAGAGGACCAGTCATCTAATAACGCGCACGGAATTTTAACCTTTTGTTTTATTGCCACATAATTTTCTAACTGGTATTTGGTGGGATAACGTTAGCCTGTTTTTTTTAAATATTTATTGTTTTACACACAAAACTTTTATTTTAGATATTGCAAACTAAAAGACTGGGTCGTCGTCGTCTCTGTTGTTTGGTTTTTTTTCTGTCTCGTCTAAATCGGCTTTTAATCGGCTGAGCTGAGCTATACACATTAATTTTAAATGTACTCGATCCTCACCATGTAATAATCAAGTTATGAGTTGAAGAGGACAAACAAGTGAAAAAATTCTGTCTTTACTTTGCATTTTGGACATTTTTTTCTTCTCTTACTCTCTTCGTCGTCTTGTATCTTTATAGGTATGCATCGTTGTTTTTTTTCGACTCATGTTCATGTTTTTATGCACCCTGCTGTGGTGTTTGGAAGGTCTTAAAATATGTATTTATTCTAATCTCAGAATTAATGTGGTCTACCTACACACTCAGAGTTGGACCCATCACGTATATCTACAAGACGATGAATGTGAATTCCTTCTTTATTACTTGTAACAAAGGATAAAATATATGATGACTGTATGATATACCTTAATGTGATGTACAGGACTTACTCATGGTCAAAGATGTGCTTTACTCTTGACTCCTCTCTCTCTCTCTCTCTCTCTCTCTCTCTCTGGGTTCTTTTTCGACATTGATTTGAAGAGAAAAAAGGGAATCATGGCTAGGACAACTCTCTCTATGGAATTGGAGTTTTGTAGTAACGGCTGTGTGTGCATGTACGAGTGTGTAGTGTAATATTATTATAAGATAATTACAATGAAATGAAATGACCTGCGAAGAGTCTACAAAGAAATTCCATCTTTTTTTCTTTTGTGTGTGAAAGCAGTTGTACTATCTGTATCTGTACTCATGGTGATACATAATTGTAGTGACCACCACCTCTTATAGAGTATACGAGACGAGCATATGAAAATGATAGCCAAGTGTCCGCTCTTGTTGTGTTTGCAATAGTCCATTCTGTCAGCTCTCTCTGTGTGTCTGTGTGACGTGTAAAAAAGACTATAGGACATGGAAGTGCAAATACTTATGTACACGGCCGGGATACTTGTACAACTTTGACTAAGATATGAGATAGACATTAGCGGATAAAGCCAGGAGGAGATGCCGTTATGCCAAATGTGTCCTTATCTTGGTCTTCACTGTTGTTGAATGCGTGTGTGTTGGTTGTACATACAACAAGGACTTGACGGGGCTAGTTGAAAAATGAGATATTTTTTTTTTGCTATCTGTCTCTCTCTCTCTCTGTCTGTGTGTCTCTGGTCGAACTATCATAGATAGTCGAATAAAGTAAAATGTAAAGGGCAGGCGTGAGAAGAGAAAAAAATTCGGATAATGATGATAGCTCATAAGATAACCATAAGAAAAGGAGAAGAGTTGTTGTAGGACTGAATTGACTATGTTATTTGTTATTATAAAAATGAGCGAGTGTCCGACGGAGGACGAGTGCGACTTTGAAAGGGTGTTGGGTATAGCTAGAGAGATGAGTTGTAGAGATGAAGAAGAAATCTATTGTACTAGTTGTAGGATTAGAGAACATGTGAAGATTTCATTGCTCATAATAATAATATATCCAACTTGGTTATTTGATGTCCATTCATTTGTGAA
The DNA here is from genome assembly GCA_034700945.1 of Arrhopalites spinosus. NCBI lineage: Eukaryota > Metazoa > Arthropoda > Collembola > Symphypleona > Arrhopalitidae > Arrhopalites > Arrhopalites spinosus. The sequence continues at coordinate 59,246 of JAQIVZ010000457.1, forward strand.
GGTGTACGAATTATACCCCATTTGTGATGAGGATGAGTTTCCCTATAGATTTTTCTTGTGTATTATTCCTTTCAGTTACAGATTCATTATGACTAGTCTATAATATATTGCTACCACTGCCGTGTTTAAGTGGGTAGGGGTCGTCATAATAATATATTGTCCATTTTTTCTCTTGTCTCTCTCTCTCTTTTTAATACGGACTTCATGAACTGTGAAAAGTTTTACATTGATATACAACTAACTGAGTGACCCCTAAGATCTTTTCCTTGACATTTCGTAGAAAAGCTTTTATTCCCTTTCACATTTATTTTTTCACCGTATTCCCTTTGCCCAGTCACTTAATAAAAGTGCAAGATGAAGTAGGGAATGGCTAATTTGTCTGAGAGAGACTAGTGAATATTGTGTGTGTATACGTGTACGTAGCAGCATGGATTTTTTTTATTCTTTTGATTGCATTCTGCGTTTGTTATAATGTACAGAGTAGACTATACGAGTCAATTTATTAAATGCGTTCAAGTGTATGAATTTTTATTTGGATATGAAAGGAATGTTCTAGTTCTATTATATACTAAGGATAATGCTACATTGAGTCAATTTTTTTCGTGAAAAAATAAAGAAAGAAAGACAGAAAAAAATGGTTGGACCAAAGGTGCATAGAAATTTTGTTGATGTGAATCTTCTTCTCATTGATCTCGTTATCATGAATGTCGCTCATCGTCCTCCTCCTCTTGTTCATCTGTTGATCATGATGGAATGTAGGTGAGTGCAAAGGAGGGGAAAAAAATTTAGGCATGGGATATTAGTAATAAAGCATGTGTGGAGCACAAGTCAAAAGTTTTATGTATGCTTGATGGACGGATGGACACAAGGCAACCCATTTCTTCTCATTGGATCATCAAAATTATTCACATTTAACATTGGGTTAACAAGAACCGTTAGTATCTATCGCCTTTCCATGAAAATTTTAACTCGAGTCGAGTCTCCTGCTCACAATGCGTAGTTTTCACAAGGTAACCCTCATCATGAATTCGGTTCGAATTCCTTGCCATGCCATGCATTGGTCTTGCTTATCTGAATATATATGCCCCTGTCTCTGTCCATGTATTACAAAATAAGGATGTGTGAGTGTGTCTGTGTAGAAGGCCAAGGGAAGGAGAGAAAAAAGAATTGTAATATTTTTATGTGCATAACGTCTTGATCATCACCTTTTTTTCTCTCGATTCATGAATCATGTCATGACTCTCATCAGTTCATCCATGCATTTGATTTACTTCGATTTGATTTGGTTCGTGCCGTCCTATGCACTTGTACCTAATTCTCTCTCTCTCTCTCTACTCCACATTGCTAATGTAGTGTAATTAGATTTCTTACCGCCCTCCACTCCCTCCCTCACATGTAATATTATATTGTATTATAATAGAGCTAGTGGTCGCTATTAGGCCAGACTATCATCATCGATGAATGGGTATCTTATCAGAATGATTTATCTCCGTCATTTGTACTTTTACTCTACTCCTTTTTGTTCTATCCCCAATTTTTTTCTCCTTCTTTTCTTTCTCTCTCTCTCTTTTACTAACTACAGATACACTCACCCATCTTTTTTTTCTCTTGTTCTTAAAAAAAAATTTTGGTTGTTGGGTGACCGTTCCGGCTCTTTTTTCACGTAGACAAGGGACAGGGACACTAGGTTTTTAGTATTTTAGTGTGTGTGTTATATATTATAACATAATGTATGGGTATATTGTAGTGGTGTGCGGTATGAAATACGGGACTTTCTTTTGGTATATCGTTCTCCTTGTTGGTTGTTACATTACAGATATTACTTTATATATTATTCATTTACGTGCTCATCTTTTTTAATTCAAGTACATAAGATTATATTACTCTATCTCTAGTTTCAATGAGACATCATGTAGTCTATGAATCTCTTTCCTTTGATATTTCTGTTACGAGACTATTGTTTTATTGCATCTTGATTTATTTTACTTTTTTTCCCCTCCATTGTTATCCTGCACAGACTTGTACAGTCTGATACTTATGGGTGGGTGCTTTATAGTGGTCATACAGATAGTCATAATAATATTATTATTACGTTTATGAATGGACTCACAACTTGATAAAGGCTGACCACATGAGAAGATTATTCAAACAAATCAGTTACAAATTTCTTGTCTGTACTAGTAACACATAAGCGTATGTACCTTTATCATTTTTTTTGCCTCCCGTCTTTGTTTTTACTGTATTTGGCTAAGCACCAGAATATTGGTTATAAATGTGTATTGGTTACCTGTTTTTGGACATGTGGGTTATGTAGATTATGCTGTATGATTTTCTAATCATTTATTTATCTCTCTGTCTGTGTCTCTCCATATTGTTTTTACAGGATGAAGAGAGTTACCTTTTTTTCTATGATGTGGAGATGTTAAATAATAGGGTTTCAAAAATGATTTTTCATTCATGTACATACCAAAGTAGACAATTTTTTTACTGTCCTGTGCGGTATATTTCTTCCTCATATTTTTCTTGTTGTGTCTTCATCTCTCTTGTTTTGTTCTTCTTTTTTGAGGACTGGTCATTGCTATAATATAATAGTTGGGGAAATTGGTTGAGACAGGGTAATATCATATCAAGTTTAATTGAGGATTTAATCATAGTTATTTTTTAATTGTACCTATGATTCGTCTCATCCTTTGATACAGATAGAAGATATTGAAGGTGCTGTTATTCCGTCGTATAATATTGTAGCTCCGTACCTGTCTGTCTCTTGTATGTTGTATGTAGTAGCAAACAGCTGGAAGCCATAACATTTCTATTTCATATGTTACCTTCAACTTTACTCACTTGACCATTCATTGCAGTTTGCAAAAAAACATATATGAAAAATTTGCACTGCAAATTTTTTTTGCAATGTAGAAAAATATCTGTACTGTATTTGTCCCAAGGAGTAATTGTGGTAATTGTAGATAAATGGAGGAGAGGATTAAGAAAAACCTTATCAGAATTGAGTCACGATATAAGTATTCTTTTTATTAACTATTAACTATTAAGTTTTTCTAGTTGACACCCTCATCCGTTCAATTGTATGTAATCTAGAGACGTAGAGTGTCTATTAGGATAAGAAAAAATGTATTATGAAATTATAAAAGAAAAAAACCCTTTTACCTCATCTACACTTATTTTCTCCTTTTTTAAAAAAAGTTTTCTCTGTCACAAAGTGAGGAATGTAAATTGAGTAAGTGGTTTATAACATAAGGATGTAAGAATTTAATTCATAAAGTTATAATAGAGTTTGTTGACTTGTGTCTCAGACTTTTTTGTGTGTAGGACTACATATATGTACGGAGTATTAATATTATATGTACAGTGTAACAGAGAATGCATTTAAGCTTCTTGTGTATGTATATTTTTCATTTTAATCATCACATATTATGTGCATTGATGATGCACAAGATTGTTTGGTAATAAGGAACGAGATTTTTATAAAGTAAGGTAAGTTAATTTTTATATACATTATAAAGGTTAAGGTTGGTTTCAACCATTTTTTTGAGTGGGAAGGAATGCCAATGTTTATATATGTTATCCTTTTTTTATTATTGTTCCTTTCTCAGCTCCTCTTCTTCTTGTTCTTTTTCCTCCAAGCTGTCTCTCTCCTTGGATAGAGCTGATGACTAATTTATGCAAAAATTAAATTTCATTTTAGTTTATGCAACTCAAGATTTTACAGGATACGGGAGACTGTATTTAAGATGTACATACATGTTTAAAATATTATGTATAACCCATGAGCAGTCATTTCAAGGATGTCAGACCGTTGTTATAGAGTAGACTTTACCGTAGCTTAAACTCCCTTCTTTTTTTTGATTCTCTTTTTTTTGTCTATCATTAAATATACATACTAATTTAGAGTGCTGACGTGAAATAAAATAAAAAATTAAAATATACCTAAGATGAATAAGACTTTTGGTTCTTGCCCGCATTTTTCAACTCCTCCCTTCAAATGAGTCGAATTTTATTGTAATATTTAACGTCAAAAAAATTAAAGCTTGAACTTTAGTGATCCCAACTAAAATAATGAAGGCAAGATCATACACACAGAGTACTGTACACTGTACAGATATAAGAGACAGGACTCGTTGAACAATTTTTGATGGAGTTGGAGTGTACACTGTACTATGTACAGTATTTTGTATAGAATATTTAGTGCCTATATTTATGAATTACCAAGGAGTTTCACACCAAATTGGTCATTTATTATGACAGTATGGAGTGGAGTAGAGGTTTTGACTTTTTATTTTAAATGGACGTTAAAGAGAGACAAGTTAAATGTTTTAAATACATGGAATGTTGAAAAATGTCAAATCTTAAAACTTAACTTGTTTGACATAATAGCACCCAAGCGACAGTGGAAAGAGGATGAGAGTATAAGGGATGACTCAAGTGAAAATAGTTTGAGCAGGTAGTGTGTGTTACATGATAGTGATGGGTTAAATGTTTCAAAGTGGGCTAATAATGTTTATTTTATTTATGTGGAATGGGTCCCTCACTCTCTGTTGTAGTGGTCATTAAATAGTTGATAAAATGAATAAAAAAATAATAAAAACTAGCATTTATGTAAATAAACTATAAGTTGCATAAATGTTGTTCTGGTGTCAGACATCCTGTAATAAAATATTATAAAATTCCATGTATAGGAACGAGGAGGGGGGACAAGGCTTAAAAATTCCTAACTTGTTTTTTCTTGTAGTTTTTTTTATAAAAAATAGTTGTATAGAAATAATTTGTAAATAATGGTCATTTACGTCCAACAATACTCAAAAAAAATTTCATTCTTTATTATATCGCTCTTTCACCCTCCGCCTGTCTCCATGTTCTCTCTCCCTCCTTCTCCCTATGTTTTGTGTCTTTGGTTGAGGATTTGTTGGAGAATATCTCAAATGTTAAAAGATTTGAGATCTCTTTCTTATCTTGTATGATAATGGAGTTGTTCTTCAACAAAAAAAAGGAACATGCGAGTTCCATGCATATAAAGGGTACTAAATACAATTTTCAAAGTGATTTATAATTTATTTTGAATAACAATCTTCATAGTTAAAAAAATGATCTTGTTGTAGGAGAGGAGAAAAGGGAGTTTTTACGTTGGGTTTCACGTCATATGTCATATTAGTATTCTCAACTAAATTTTGACCTTCTGACAGCATGAAAAATTTTTTTTCATGTGGTTATTCTGTAGTTTAAACTAGAGTTAAAGTCTAAAGAACATTTTGCGAGTATCATTTTGTATGATATATATTTACAACTCTACAATTTGACCTCCATATTTTATCCCTATTCACTCTTCTTGTAAAATTTGGAGGAGAGTATCTGTACCCTTATAATTGGACAAAGATTGAAATGCTTTTCGTATATCTGTAATAATTGTTTTTTTTCAAACTTACCTTTTGAACTTGTGTGTCATATTTTTGTAAGAAAATTAACGGTGGAAGTAGAAAAAAAACGAATAGAAAATTGTAAAGAGAGAGAGAGAAGTTGCATTAGTCTATAGACTTGTCATAACATTCTCATCATAATGATGACGATGATGATATTATGTGCTTGTTGATAGTACAATCGGAGTAATTCATACAAAAATTACTCATATGTGGTGCCATGGTCTGGTCAGACAAATAATGGGAGTTGAGAAAAAAATATATTCATCTACAGAGAGATACAGATATGGACCTTTCTTTAAGGGATACGGTATACTACAGTTCCCTATAATTTACCTATAAAAATTCCTTTTGCACACTCACAAAGTCAATGGGAACAAGTTGAGAGGATTTTTATTAGTTTCTTATGTGAGCACTCAAAAAAAATAAAAGTTTTTTTTGTCATGTTTTGATGGTTTATCAGGAGAGAGAGACACACAAACAAAAAGAGTATTCTGTACAGTCTATCTTGCTGTTGTGTGTACAAAGATAATTTTTTTGTTTGCCTTTTGAAGAAGACGAGTAAAAAAATGTTCTGACTAATTACTGTATGATCCAAGTCCAAGGAACAAAAACATAACATTCAAGTCAAAGTCGGGAGCCTTTGGTTTTTTTTATTGTGAAGTTACAGAGAGAGAGAGAGAGACTTGTGTTTGTGTAACTGTAGCGTCCCCATATATTGCTCGAGTTTTCATTGAGTTTTAGTATTTAATGTATTTCTTATGGGAAATACATGAATTTATTTTTTGAATAGAATTTTTAATGTACAGATACACTCCTTGACCACATAACTTGAGGTTGGATGAAGAGAGAGAGAGTAGGTACAGGTGAAATGTGTAGCATTAAATCATAAGATTTGTTTGTGGACAGAAAGAGACAGCAGAAGACAAGGGAATGGAGAGAGAGAGAGAAGAAAAAATGAAATGATTTCAAATGAGCAAATGAATGAGAAAAAGAATTTATGTGCGTGTGTAAGAAGGGTAATCAATCAATAAGTAATAAAGCAGAGTTTAACAATGGTTCTACTCGTCTTTTGGTTGAGCAAAGAAAATTATTTCCTGATTTTTTCCCCTCTTTCTCTCGTAGAATAATCTCTCTCTCTCTCTCTCTGTTAGTGTGTACATTATTACATGACTGGTAGTTTTGTCTCGTCTAATCTCGTCTAAAAATCTTTGTCTTTGAAGATTCATCTTGCAAGATCTTTCCCTTGATTATGTATTATATATCAAAAGTACTGGTCGTAAGTTTTCGTGGCTTTCTCTATATATCTCTGTACAAATATATAAGATGACGGATAGAGACAGAGAGAGAGACGACCGGAAAGTAAATCTGTGATAGGTGTACTGTTATGTACAAGGACCTCATCTTGCCTTGTATTTTTGTTGTCATCGTATCTGTATGTATGTCTTGGCTAATGGTCCCTTTTTCTCTTGTAAATACTTCCTCATCAAAAATATTCCCTCTTGTTCCTTTTTCTCTCTACTATTTTATTAGATACCGTAAACTCCCAAATAATCGCCTACCCGCTGACCTTATTTGACAAATAAGCACCTACCTCCAATAAGCGCCCACCCCAAAAAGCGCTTATAATGTTATATAGATCAGAGCCATTTTAAATAAAACGAAA
>JAQIVZ010000458.1:0-66165 GCA_034700945.1 Arrhopalites spinosus
GCTACCCGCCAGAGCCTAGGCCAGTAAAGGACCAGCCCCGCTCTGGACCAGCCCCACTCTGGGCTACGACATATATAACTAACCAACATAAAAAACACACACACGGAATATAAAAATGGGAGAGAATGCATGGTTCCTTAATAAGAGGCACATATCTGTAGGACACAAGGGGCTACACTTGTAGGTACATAACTATAACATAACTGAGTATGTACATTTATTTAGGTTGTTATAGGAGAAACTAACCTAAGAATGAAAAGGAGAGTGCGCTTCCTTCAAGGCACGCAGTACACTTATTAATGTGAACAAGAGTATCTCAAGAGAAAGAAGAAAAGAGTGAAAAAAAAATCTTTCCAGAGATTCGTTTTCTCTTTCTTCTTCTTCTTTCTCTCTCTCGTAGGAATTTTCTCAAAAGAGAGAGAGAGAGGGAGAAAGTATACAGAGCAATATTCAACTGTTCTAAAATCTTCAAGTAAAAGTGGTTCAAGAATAATATTCCATGGATATAAATGTTTTTACGCAACAACCACGTTTTTTAGTTAGGCCACAAATGGTAAACCTAAACCAGTTGCTGTTGAATGCACTCGAATCTCTGTACGGTATGTATGTACACATATGTATTTACGTACACATATGTAAGAAGTGTAAGATTATTATTACGTCTTCATCTTATCTCAATTTCCCTTTTTTCCCCACCGGATACGTCTTAAAGAGAGAACTTCCCTCGTATTATATTGTAAACTTGGGGGTAGAGTTAAGGGACGGATGGATCGTGTGGGAATTGAGAGGAAATGTATGAGTATAATGTCGTATGAAATGATGCAAATTTCTATTTTCTATACTATTATGCACATTTTACTATTGTCTACTTTTGTACATGCACAAGACTTGTGTATCCAGAGTGTAGAGTAAGACCAAAGGAATGTTTAATATGTACCAGCAAATATTTTTGTAAAGAACAAGACTAGAGGCTAAAAGAGAGAGAGAGAGAGGAGAGACAGATTTTTTTTCTTCTTCTTATTCTTCTTCGAGTACAAACCTCTCCATTTTCTCCAGCTCGTATATCCAATTTATTTTACGCCTGTCTCACTGACACACAAGATATTACCCAAAAGTACAATACATATATATATGTACATATAAATACACAGGAACTGTATACTGTCTATTCAGTTGTGATTATAATTTTAAAATTGAGAAAACTGCAATCTGAGATTTGATAATAAATTTATTATTCGTAATATAATATATGATGTGGTATGTATGTACATATGGAGTGAGATATGTACTAGAAATTTAATAGGTCTCATTAAACATTTTATTTTATTACTTTCTAAGTGTATTTTTAATGGGGTTTCATACAAATTAAATTTTGAGTGTAATGTTGTTCTTACTATACTTGTATGTACACTTGTACGTGGTCTATAGATAATGAGTTTCATTTTAAATGCCTCTTCCCCACACTCATTAAGTGACTTGGCCTTTCAATTGCCTTCAAAGAAGGAGCTTCCATGAAGAAACTCTTTTTCATTTTTAAAGCGCGTCAAGGGAATTTTATTCTTTTGTAAAAGGGAGACTTTTGATACATTATAGAAATGTAGACAATCAAGTTGTTTACGTAATCCCATTTTTTTATATATAATAAATAAGGATACATATTTACATATTAATTTTAAAGTTTGTTGTTTTATTTTCAAAATGAAGGGGATTGTACAGACAGATAGATATTATCATATTTAATTATGTTGTTTGTACAGATTGTACTGCCTATTGTATCTGTACAGTGTACGTCCTTCCTTTTTTGATCTCGTTTTGTTGTGTAGTGTACGACAAAATAATATAATTTTTGAAGAGAAACAAAAAACAAACAAGGACTGTTTGAGAAGTCCTTTAAAATGACAATGTTTACGAATTACGGAGAAAAAAAATGGAGGAAGTAAAGAGAAGTAAGCTGGGAGAATGTGGAGAGAAAACAAAATAGAATCCCAAAAAAAATCTTTAAAGTTTTATATATTATGTTACAATAATACAGTGGTATATTTAAGTAACATTTGGTTGAAAATGACAGTTTTAACCCCCTTTAGTCCCTCTTTTTTGTAGTTATAAACTGTACAAAAGCTATGACAGTGACAATGTCTTGTGTGGAGACTTTAGAAGGACTAAGGGAGGACGTGATGTCAATGTCAATGAATTTTTTTTGGAACAGTAGGGCATGACCAATTACGTTTCTCTACTGCATTGCATAAAATAGAAAAAAAAGGTAGTAGGGAGAAGATTTAGGAAAGATAAAAAGTAAAAGCTACCTGTTAGACAAGTAAAGAGAGTTAGAACCAGACGAGGTCTGTACATAGACTTGAATTGGTAGTGGTCCATACTCATCCTGAGCACGTGGGTAAATCCAGACTAAACTTTTTGTCAGTCCAAACTCCAAATTGTTTCGTGTATGTTCTGGCTATTTGACTTGACTTTCTTTTCTTCTTTCTCTGGTGGACAAGTTGAAAATAGTCGTAACAAAGTGGCGTAAATTCTTTTTTTTGTCTTTTCTTTCAAATAATGAGGAAAACTGTCTGTCTCTCCCACTTTTTTGTATGTAGAGAATAGTAACAAGTAAATATCTAATGGAAGTTACATGAGTATTCCTTTTACATTTATTTTTTGTTCACTTTCATTTTGGTCTCCATCAAAAAAAAAAGTTTTGTTTGTCAAAAGGTTAAAAGTCAAAAGAAGAAAGAGAAGAAAGAAAAACTCTCAATTACACAGTCCGAGCTGATGATGATGTTCCAGGTGACGGTTTTGTAATGGAACGTTGACGGAGCACAAATGTCGAGGGTGAATTCCCTCAAAAAAATAAGTTTAGGGAAGAATTTTAGTCTCTCTACATGGGAAAGGGGTGGAATGAAACTTCATTGCGTTAATGAGATTTTCTTGAAAGAGGAAAGCCAACAAAGTTCAATTATTCATGGAGGTTGACAAGTCTAAATTAACTAACCGTTTTTGTATCCTAATCTGAATCTTCTTAAGAAATAGACAGAGAGAGAGAGATTGTGAAATTTGTAAAGTTGGGTGACGATGAAATTTTATGTATTCTCAAAGCCAAAAGGTAATCTGGCTGACTAAGCACAAGATCAACTTGTCTCGTTTTCCACTTGTACTAAATTTTACATTCTGTAAATGTCATGTCAGCTTCTTGTTGGTTTTTGGCTACTGACTACAACTTGAAAGTGATTTTTATCTAATTGTGTATTTAAATTGTCAAGAGACAAGGAGAGAGTAAATCTTTTGAATAAAATCACTATTATTCACTTTTAGTTTTGAATTGTGAACAGATTATTTATTAGAGAGGGTTGACAACAAGTCAAAAACTATTTTTTGAAACAATCTCGTTCCTGGTACTTGAGTGACGAATTTGAGTTGACAGGAAGAATCATGTGAATGTTAACTTTTTTTTTGACTTGTAGTTTAATGTGTTTGATCAAGATGAAAGTATAACTTTCTCTTTTTTTTGTTGTTGGTTGTAAGTCCCAATGGAAAGTTTGAAGACGGGGGTAAAAGTGTATGACTGCGTGTGGTGAGTTTTTGGTGATGGTTCTTGACTCAATCCTTTTTTTCAAGTGTTGCTCTCGAAGCCTTATAGAAGGAAACTGGGAAAGTTTCGAGTACCTTTCTCGGTTTTATGTATGAAATGTTTTGAAGGGAGAACCTGCGCTTTTCTTTCCCCATTGATTTTCATTGGAGAAATTGGAGAAAATTACCGGTTTCACATCATGCCCCCCTCAATAATGTAGTGTATACCTTCAACATGGACTTGATCATTCATCATCATGAACAGGAACTACTATACCTATAAAACCTTGAAAATCAAAGTACTCTTCGACAGACTATCATTATATATTTTGATTACTTATTTCTTCACCCCTTTTTTGTCCCATTTTCTACGCATTTAATTTTCTATTCAAATTAAACATCATAAATGGGTATGAATGTGACTTGTATGAATGTGATGGTATTTAGTAATTAAAATATATTGTTATTAAAATATTATTATATTATATTAATTGTTTTAAGATTGTGAAACTAGCTGTCAAATAATTAGTAGCTAGTCAAAATGCGTTGGCCTATATGAGTAAAATAAAAATTACTACTACTGTACTACTAATTATTTTAATATTAATTAATTGTATTTTTAATACAGTAAATAAAATTGAACATCTTTCTATAAATTTTACTACCAGATTTCTATACAAAATTACAAATGATGCTAAAATTATATGAGGTCACCATGTTTGTCAGCTTTTTTGCTTTATTTTTAGTAATTTAATTACTTTGTTTACTTTGTACAATGCCTTTAAAAAATTTCAAAAACGATAGTCGTCTTTGTTCAAAACATGTAAAATGGCTACCACAACAAAGATTGACTGAGTCTAGGATTTGAAAAAGAAATAAATGAAGAGATGATTGACTTGTGAATGATGTGTCATCAAATTATTGAAATAAGTGTTTTGCTCATTTGAACTTAAAATTAGTGTGTAAACACAGCTGTATTTAAAATAAAGTTAAGAAAAGTGATATTAGCTAGTGTTATGTACTTTTAGCCAGTATATAAATTTCAAGGATTTCATTTACTATGATTAGATTATGCTAACAAGGTTCCGTCTCGTCTCGTAGTTTAAAAAATGTTAGCAAAAATTTAGTGAGACCCACGTGCATAAATACTACGCTCTGTTACTAATATATAGATAAGATTAGATTTTAATTATTATTACTTTAATCTACTTCACGTCCTTCTTGTTCTTGTTCTAAGAATCTAGAGAATTTGACTCTGAGCCAATATTCTACTAGAAACTTGCTATTATTCTTTGTATAATATTGGCAACCTCTGTTCTTCTGTGTTTTGGTCAAAATGAGAGAGAGAGAGAGAGAAAAACGAGGACACACTATTTTAGTTCATTGACAATTTAACAATAAGTAATATTACACTTGTACAATATGAAAATGTTGGGGGTTATTTTGATGACGAAACATTTAAAGACAATACGTAGTTAATTTTCCATAAAAAAATTAAAATGAAGACAAAATAGGTAATATCCATGCATTTATGCAGAATTTATTATTAAATATTGTCTCACCATTTATTATTTAAATGACCATTATATTTAAAAAATTTCAAGCAGCAGAAAAAAATCCACCCGGGGTATAACGGGCATAATCTTATTTCCACCCGGGCATTTTATTATAGGTTAGTACTCTATACCTAGATTTTTCTACTTTTAAAATATCTAACACTTAACCCTCGATGGCCTCAACACTGAAAAATTTGATTACATTGATTCTCATGTCGAAAAAAGTCTATTTTTTTAAAAAAAAAAATTCAAAATAAACAGACCTTGTCAACTAAACCACTCCTCCAAAAAAATCGTTTGCCAACTTTTTTAACATGTATTTTTTCCCTCTTGCATATAACTACTTTGACCTGTTATGAAGGTCAAGTGGTTTACTATTTTTGATGTTAAGCAAAAGGTAAAGTTTGTGAAATTATTATTAAATCTCATTAAATAATCGTTATATGATATCAAATGGACTCTCATGTTTTACGCATTATTTACAATTAATTCAGAACTATAAGGCAAAGTCATTTAAAATCGACCTTTGGACATCACATAAAGAAGGGTCAAAATCTATTTACTCCCACTTGACCTGAAGACAATGGCGAATCATGAATAAATAATCAGATAGAGACAAGTGACTAGACCTAAAAAAAGAACAAAAAAGCCTTTCATGATTTTTTTTGTTGGAGTCTATAGATACAAAGAAAGACAAGGTCTAGTGTAGACTTAAATGAAGTTTGGGCCTAAAATAATTTTTTAACATTTGTTTGGAAGGAGGCATGGAAGCTCAATGTGTTGTTCATTGTGTGGAGGAGATCACGAGACTCGAGTTTGTAAAAAAAGTTATAAAAGCACCACAAAGTAACAGGACTCACACACTCTCTGTGTGAAATTTGTACCGCCATTTCCCTGAATTCAAAGGGGACTAAAACATTTCTTTAACCATCAACTACTTAATTAACAATCAAAGCGGCCAAGTTCCTTCAAGGGAGTCGTTGACTAAATAGTGTATATATTTTTTGAAATGCCGGCGACGGGTAATCGACCAGCTGTAAGTATTTTCAGTTTTATTGGTTCTAATTTTTTGTTAACTTTTTTTTTTTTAAAAAAAAGTCTTGTGGTCATATTCGTCCATCCCCACACGTATAACTTTGGCTTAATTATAGTTTGTCTATATATCTTACACAACATTATTATATAAAAAGTTGATTGTACAAGGATTTTCCTTAGTTTCATCACTTTATTAGTTTTTTATTTTACATTTTTGTACATATTACATTAAATACTTTTATATTGTATATATTTATATGACATGATATATACTTGTAGTACTTGGATATAGTTTATATAACTGGTTTAATAAGATTGTACTTTGATTTCAGGAATTTAAGGTTCCTATTATTTGGGTGCTTGGTGGACCTGGTTCAGGAAAAGGCACTCAAGTGAGAATTAAATTTGTATTAGATATACTTGTTTAGTTTAAATATAAAAATGATAATTTATTCAAAAACTAAAATAATGTGTAATTTCTTTGTTTGTCTGTGTCATATAGTGTGAGAAGCTTGTAAAGAAATATGGGTTTGTACATTTGTCCTCTGGTGATCTTCTTCGGGAAGAAGTGTCATCAGGGTCTGATAAAGGTAAAGAATTAAATGAAATGATGCAAAAGGGAATGTTAGTGCCACGTGAAGTAGTTTTGGACCTGATAGAACAAGCTATGCTTAGAAGCTTGTCCGATGCAAAGGGCTACCTTATTGATGGTTATCCAAGAGAGGTAGAGCAAGGAGAAGACTTTGAAAAGAAGGTAAAAATTATGAATGTCATTTTAAAATTCATCAACAAAATGTCTGGTTTACTTTGTTTGAAACTTTGAAGAAATAGTGTAAGCTAATTTTGAAAACATTTGTATATTTAGTCTGACTCTATTTGATACATTTTCTAGATTGCTCCATGCACATTAATTCTATATTTTGATGTAACTGACGATACAATGATGGAACGACTGCTTCATCGAGGTACAGTCACATGAGAGACTTTTTTGTCCTTGTTTTTTTAAAATAAAAGTTGTATACAAAATAATTAATGTTTAAGTTATGCTCCCTCGTACTTGTTTAAGATGTAATTGACAAATATTTCTCTCTACATACATTACAGCTAAATCATCTGGTCGTGTTGACGATAATGAGGAGACTATTAGAAAACGCCTTCAAACATTTCACAATGTCTCGGAACCAGTCATGCAAAGATACAAAGAAAAGGTAGCTAGTATCAAGGCTCAAGGCACGCCTGATGATATTTTTGCAGTCTGTGAAAGTCATGTTGATAAAAGTCTAAATGCCAACAATGCTTGATTTTAAAAAAAAAAAACAAAAATGTAGTCATATAAAGTACCAAATACAATATATAAAAACGCTATTAATTCTTAATTGTTATTCTATCAAAGTATATGTTCTTGTTGATCTGCTGACAAATTACATAGAGAATGTAATAAACTAAATTAAATCACTATTATTTATTTTTGATAATAGAGTTCATCGTTATTTACAGTAGAGCATTTTTTTTCCTTCACACAACACATTACACACACACATGTACCATGTACACAAAAATTGTACTGTACACTCAGACTGTTATTATACAAGCCCATGCAAAAGTTATTTTTGTGACTCAACTACTTTAAAGTCTATGTAATGACAATGAATATTCAATAAATGTGTATAGAAAAAATATATCCAACTCTTGTTAATCATTCATTTCTCTAATCATCATGGTTCATTTTTTTGCATTTTTTTGTTCCGAAAATTTTTTTGCACGACTTCTTGGTCTATGACTGTGAGAAGATGGCATTCGCTCCTAGATAATTCTCTCGTGACGAAACGGATCAATGGCGTATCCATAAAATAAATAATTTTATAAATACTGTCCTTTTAAAGTAGTAGCAAGGAATTTTGTATCCATAGACTTGCCTCCAGCCTAATTATCTTAGCAGTTAACCTACACATTATATATATATTATTAATCTAACGTTAATAATTTGTATTTTAAAGTTTCTATACCCATCTGTCGTTCCTTTTGTTACGGTTTTTTTTTCATCTCTCACTCGCATTTGACGGCTCAAGTCAGTTAGTTTAACTAATATAGTATTAGTAAAAAGTTCAAAATATAAATTATTTACTATTGTCTAAAGGTGGGACAGTTGCAAGATTTTTTTCAAAGTGCCTACTTACTTAAATGACTGCTAATTTATTAACATTGTGAATCGTGTCCAGTGTTGAATGTAAATAGTACGTATACATATAATTTGTTTTTATAATTGTCGCAATCGGAAGTTGAACAAGAGGATGCGACCATCTCACTTGTCTGAATAACTAACTGTCATTTTATTTTATCAACGCACCTAAATATATAATTGCCATCAACATAATTTGTGTCTGGCGTATGGTGAATCGACATCAAAATAGAAATAAGTTTTTAAAATCGTGAAATTCCTACTCTTCGCATTTTTTTCCTTTTTTTACCTTTCCAAATATATTTTAAATAATAATATAGTGTCTCATCTAGAGAATAGTCAAACAGTCAGACATATTTTGTCATGACAAGTCATTGATACAACATCTTTAGTAAAAACAAAATGTTCAGGTGACAGTGTACGGTAAGAATATAAACATTGAATACATATTTACATTTGTAATGTACATACTTTTGTGTCATTACTCTTTTTGTTTTATTGATGGTGAAATTATAATGTACGTTTGTTATTTTTGCAGATTTCGAACAAAACATTAGTGACCTTTTCAACTTTCTTTGCCATGAAATTTTTAAGCGACTGGGAATGAAAGTTTCAAGTGTTCATGGGTGGGTACTCAAGAAAATATATGTCACAATATTTTCAATCATTACAAACATTGACGTAACATTGACGTAGTTAATTGACTCATTTCCATTTAATTTACCATGTTTTCCAGGTGGGCAGCAGACATACCAAAAACAAACCAAGGAAAGAGGGCCCACCACTACCAGTCGGGCACCACGTCAACGTCCCAACTATTTGGGCACTAATGTTTTCGCCGAGCACCATGGTAAATTGGAAATTTCAATACATGGAAGTAAATTTCAATAATGAGTTTGTGTGTCTCATCAAAATGGAGATGAGTCATATTATGACATAAGTATTTTACAACTCTGCCTATTTCTTCAGCAGACTTGTCACACTTGTAGTATATATTTTTAACATGTTACCGTGTTTATAAATTGTAGAAGCACTACTAGCTGGACGACCATTACCTGTGAGTCCTATTCACACAATACTTATTTACAGTGGTCTCGATGTTACCTGACTATGTACATACCCCAGAAAAATCTTAATTCATATTCTACAAATTTTTTAGGATCCACCGGAATGGCTAGAAGCTTTTCCACTTAAATGGACGTCCAAGGACAACCTTCTTGCAGAAGGAGAAGATCTCTTTGTCGCTCTCTATGATTTTCAGGTTTGATATTATACTTCTACTAATCCATATTTATTGACAACTGTACAGAATTATTTGATGTTTTCTGTATACTTACAATTGAATTTAATTATTTTGTATAGGTGTCTGGCGAGAATCAATTAGCATTACAAAAAGGGGAGAGAGTGAGAGTTCTTAGTTATAATAGTAATGGTGAGTGGTGTGAAGCACGTTCAGTCTCAGGACGAGTTGGTTGGGTTCCATCTAATTACATTTCACCCATTAATTCTCTGGAAAAGCATTCCTGGTAAGTAGTGTTCATTTAAATTATAAAAAAAACCCCGTCAAATAACCTCTTCACTTTTTCTAATATCACCTTGCTTTCTCTTTTAGGTACCATGGACGGATATCAAGGAATGCAGCGTAAGTATTTCGGAAATATTTCAATGCTAAACAATAATTCATATAATAAACAATAATTCAACATATCAACCAAGCCAAAAGGAGTAATGTTTTTTTTGTAAATTATTTTCAGCGAGTATTTACTAAGTTCTGGTATCAATGGATCTTTCCTTGTTCGTGAGTCCGAGTCAAGTCCTGGACAACGTTCCATCTCACTCCGGCATGAAGGTCGTGTTTATCACTACCGCATCAGTCAGGATAATGAAGCCAAAGTATACGTCACAGCTGAATCCAGGTACAATTATAATAATGATGACAGTGGGGATTACATATAGGACCCCATGTTATGCATATTTTTTGAGTTAATAAAGAACAGTAGTTCTATCTACATTAAGTATAGTATACATTGTGTAATAATACATATGTGATATTTAGATTCTCAAGTCTTGCTGAATTGGTTCATCACCATTCCATGCATGCAGATGGTCTCATAACACAACTACTGTATCCAGCTCCAAAAAGTCATAAACCAACTTTATTTGCCATCTCACCTGGTAATTACAGTAGAATA
Source organism: Arrhopalites spinosus (assembly GCA_034700945.1). Lineage (NCBI taxonomy): Eukaryota > Metazoa > Arthropoda > Collembola > Symphypleona > Arrhopalitidae > Arrhopalites > Arrhopalites spinosus. Next base: position 10,527 of record JAQIVZ010000458.1, read on the forward strand.
TTTTTTTATATGGTTCAGAGATATACGTCATTGACAGCGTCATTGAGACAATTGACACGGGACTCTCTAAAACTGTTTTGCTATTTTTTGATGACATTACAGAACCAGATGAGTGGGAAATTGATCGTCGTGATATTACAATGCGTCACAAATTGGGTGGAGGACAGTACGGCGATGTTTATGAAGCTTATTGGAAAAAACGAGACGGAAGTGGTATGACAGTGGCAGTTAAAACTCTCAAAGTAAGAAAACATTATTGCACAGGGAAAGTAGTTTGATGATAAACATTGTATCTGAAAAGTAACTCATTCCATTTTTTTGTGATTGTAGGAAGATACAATGGCTTTAAAAGATTTCCTAGAAGAAGCAGCAATTATGAAGACAATGACTCATCCTAATTTAGTTCGTCTTATTGGTGCGTAAAAGCGTTTTTATGACCTTTGTAAAAAACAATTTTTTACGGCCTCCATGTGAGTGAAGGAGGGGATAAGTTAATTAATTTATGATTCTTGTTGCAACATAGGTGTATGCACTAGAGAGCCTCCATATTACATCATTACGGAATTTATGGAGAATGGCAACTTGTTGGACTATTTACGTAATTGTGACAAGACGGTTGTCAATGAACTTGTACTTTTACATTTTGCTACCCAAAGTAAGTTAAACTCAATTATTGATTCTTACATTATTTATTTTTATAAATATTACATTAATCGTGTGTTCTTTTTTCCATTCCGTAGTCGCTTCTGCTATGTCATATTTAGAGTCAAGGTAATCAATGAATTTGATAAAATTTCAGTTAATTGTCACATGTTCATGAAACTAATATTCTCGACTGATTTTGTTTTACTAGAAATTTTATTCATCGAGATTTAGCTGCTAGGAACTGTTTGGTGGGTGAAAATTATGTTGTGAAAGTAGCAGACTTTGGATTAGCTCGTCTGATGCGTGACGATACGTATACCGCGCATGCAGGAGCAAAGTTCCCAATTAAATGGACAGCTCCAGAAGGACTAGCTTACAACAAATTCTCTACAAAGGTACATTGAATTATTCTATGAGAATATAAAATCATTTATTCCTTTATGCAATTATTTCATTTACTTGAATTATAAAATTGCAGTCCGATGTATGGGCTTTCGGAGTTTTGTTGTGGGAAATTGGTGAGTGTCCATCATATTGTCAATTTATCTTTGTATTAAACTTTGTAACAGGAATTAATTCGATATTTTAATGATTGTAGCAACGTATGGAATGTCTCCTTATCCTGGTGTCGATCTCACTGATGTGTATCATATGTTGGAGAAATCACATCGGTAATATAAAGGAGTTTAAATATTGGAAAGTAGTATGTACATGTTTGAATGAATTTATTAGCGCTAATCTTTCTTGTCCTCATTCTTAATAGAATGGAGTGTCCTCCAGGGTGTCCAGAAATAATTTATCAAATAATGAGGTAGTTATCAGAAATCCATTAATTTTTTTTGTAACATATTAGAATACTTATAAAAAAAACATGTTTATTTATACATTTTGTGATGTTACAGATCCTGCTGGCAATGGGATCCTGGAGATCGAAAAACATTTTGGGAGGTAAGTAACGATTAAATTAAGAAAATATCTCTATTTACGTGAATTTGTGTTTCTGATTATGGAAAATGAAATATGAATGTTTGTAATTATTTCAGATTCACCATAGTCTCGTGTCCTTAATGCAGCCCATACAGTACTTTGAAGAAGAGGAGTTTATAGAGCCGCCGATGGTTCCATCATTTATAAATACTGATGTGTCATCTACGGGTACGTCTATTTCATTTCAGGATGTTGATAATAGTTCTTGTATAGATATAAAATTTAAAACAAAAAGAATCTAATCATTTTGAAAAAGCATACAACATATTGCTGAGATATTTTCATGTACATTATATGCAAAGTATGATCTAATGTGTTCTTTTTCTTTGTATGTTTTATCATGTTCACCATAAAGATCAAAGTACAATTTTCCTTTCGACTTTTGCTGGTAGTCAGCAGCCTCAAGTGGTGACTCATAGTGGGGTTGCAATTGTACGACGAAATAAAAAAGGAAAACAAGCTCCAGCACCTCCCAAAAGAACATCGAGTTGTAAGATATTATTATCAATTTACTTATAGTATCTCATTTCCCTGTAATATACAGTGACTACGTATTTCTAAATAATATAATTTTATTTAACATTTTTAGTCCGAGACTCTCAGTGTGATTTGGATCCAGATGACCAGTCGTATAGCTATGAAGATGCTGCAATGGATGTGCAATTTTATCGTCGAAGAGAGAATGCATCTTTTGAGAAACTGGCAGACTTGACGGATGCTGACTATGCAGATTTAAGTGGCGCTGATGCTGATGAAGATTCGGAAGGTTCAGGTGCCCAGTCAGTTCCTGAAATTCGAGCATCATCTAGAGACTATCGTGATAGAGCTGGTCGAACTAAAACTTCAAAATCAAGGTTAGAATGTACTAAAAATGAACATTGGTTTAATTATACTGTACCCTCCGTGGTTAATCTATGTTTTTATTTTATGTACAATTTTTAAACTATAAATAATGTTTCATATCTGATTTTTTACAGAACGTATCCAATTAAAGATCATCTGGGAGCCGGACGATTTGGTGCAAGTAGCAATCATGCCAAAACTCAAGTATGTTCATCTTTTCAAAGCATTATTAATATTAATTTAAGATATAATTTTGAGATACATCGATAACTACAGTATATAGCAATTATTTATCTTTTTTTTACTGTAAACAAATGTTTCTTTAGTCAAAAAGTTACTCATTGTTGTTTATTTCATTTTAAAGGTATTTGCTTTGGAAGAAGTCAATGTTCGCAAAGCGATAAATCGTTATGGAACTCTACCAAAGGGAGCAAGAATAGGAGCATATTTAGACTCCTTGAGACAGGATCCTTTGAGTGGTGGTGGGGAGGCTCCTGCTGATTTCGTCATTGACAGCGCTGGTGACGATGGTAATGGCAGAAGATCTAGCCTCCCACAACCAAGATCCAAGAATAAACAGGTTAGTATTTTGAATACTATTTTGTTGTTGAAATGCCGATATATTACTTTATGATTGAAGATTTTTCAGATTATGTGTCATCTTTTGACTTTTAACTTTAATAAAATGATTGAAAAAATGAATAGGTCATGTCTCCCGTACGTTCTAAGTCTCACAAACTCCATTCACCAAGAGCACGTCATAAAACTCCATTAGATATGCCAGGAATCTCCAGTGGTCCGTCAACATTCAAGACTCCATCACTTCCACATGGATCTAAGGTAAACAGATGCTTCAAGTTTTTTCTTTACATGTAGTTCAAAGTGTACAATACTTTATGGTGGAATATTTTATGATTCTTTTTTAGGTGTCAACATCTGCAATGAATAGTCCCATTACAGAGTCTAAACCTATTACAACGCCTGCATCTATAAATAATAAGGAAGCATTGGAACTAAAACTAATTTCAGAAATTAGAGAAATTTCTGAAGGTAGAACTAATGCAGCTTCTTCCCCTGGTTGGTCTACAAAAGATGGTTTTGAGGAACGAGTCAAGGATTTGAAAATTGAAGTACGTTAAATATTAATATAAAGAATTTTATTATTAGGATTATTTATGCCAGAGTAGCCCTTCAAGTTTGTCCTCGATATCACATTATTAATGAGATTCTATGGATTCCATTTGATAACGTGACAAAAATGTAAATGTTTTTTTTTGATGATTTCGTAATAGACAAAAGAGAATCAAAATATGTCACCACCTCCAAATTCACCTGCCCTTCAATTGGTGTCCGAAATTTTTGAGAGTCTGAAAGTTAAGAATGTGAAGGGAGAAGTTGGCAAAACAAGTTTATCCTCTCCAACCATGTCAAGTCATCCAAAATCAATGAATAGAAGTGGTTCAACAGAGTCACAATCTCAACCTGTTGAGATTTTAGAAACGCTGAAATCTCGACTTCGAAGCCGAAATGATACGTACACTGAGAGTCATGCCACTGTTGACAATGAAGCAGAAACATCAAGACCAGTCTATTTATCTCGACTACGAAAAGTCTCAAAGTCAATTGATAGTGGTAGTGAGAAATCTCCTGTACATTGTGGTAGCAGTAATAATACTAGTAGTCCTAATAATAGTAGTAGTGCAGATGGAACAACAAGTAAGAGTAAAGGAGTCACTGGGGCTGGAGCAGCAGAGTCAGATGATAATGAGAATAATGAAAATACAACAAAAGAGAAAAGATCTAGCACAGGTAAACCTTCTTTTAACTGTCAAATTTTATTTTATTTATTTTATTCTATACAGTCATTCAGATAGTGAAGTATATATGAAAAAATAACTACATTAATTAATATTCATTGTTTCATTGTTTTTTTTGTGTACAGGAAGTATTACTAGTTTGAAGCGTATGTGGGAAGGACATCGAGTAAATAATTTAGAGACTCCAACGACGACGACTGGCTCCTCTTCTTCCAATATTAATGTAAACACAAGTAATTCCCACGTAAATGTTAATACGGCAAAAACTAATATAAATTTTCATCAACCAAAGAATGTTGCCAAAGCCAAAGACTCTGTTGCTGAAATTCCTCCTCTTCGAAAAGTGTCACAAGACTCAACAGTCAATGCTAGAGTTACGAGTAATAAGACAAAGACTACCAGTATAAAAAAATATAATAATAGTGAGAAGAAGCAACAACAACAAAATCATAGTCAAAATAATTCACTTGATGGATTAAAATCTCATAATAGTCCTGGACTTGATAATGGTACCAAAGGAGGGGGAGGAGACGATTCCAATAATACACGTTCGTCTAGTGAAACATCTCCAACTGCTACGACCACAACTGCTACTGCTATAGTCGCTCCTTTAAATAAAAAAGGAGGACTAATAGGAATGGATCCTAGTAACAATTCTAATGAAAAGACTGAGTCAAATAATAGTAAACAAGGAACAAGAGTAAAAAGAGTTTGGCCACCACCAAGCTCAACATCAGATATTACAGACAAGCCGATTGTGCCGGTCAAGGTACTAATAATTTTACAATAAAATTTGTCACATAAATACAGCATTAAATGTGGAACTAAATGTTCATTTTTATTCTCAAGCCAACAACAATGAAGAACAAGATTAACCCGATATATGCCACGCCTTCCCAACGCCTTGATAATTCAAAGGGTAAAATAAATATATAAAAATTCATTATTATTTTGTAACTATTGGGTATAATTTTCTCCCTAAAGTAGTTACTTGGACAAAAAGTACCTACAGTAAGTTTACGTTGTATACCATCAAATTGTTGTTTCACGCTGGTGTACTTTTTTTGTTGCAGTATCGTTGGTCATGGACAACAATGATACATTGACAGATCGATCTGAAATGGTCAAGCGTTGGCTTGCACTCGATGCAATGATAACCACGTTAACTTGCTCAACAGCAAATCTCATTCCAATACTGGAAGAAGCATCAATTCTTCATTTATGGGGTCAAAAATATGCGGAGACACTGAGTCCGGTTGCAAGATTTCAATTAATTCAAGTTTTAGCCAAATTGGAGAATCATATTCAAGATAAGAATCTACACGAGTTACAAAATATTCTGCGAGACTTTGCCAATCTTATACAGAGATAGAAAGGGAGAGAGAGAAAAACCAACAAAAAAAAACATTTTTATTAGTATTAATACATACCTATATATATATATATATATATAAACACGAAGAAAAAAGAAAGAAAAACCGATTTTACGACTATATAAATATAAGTAAATTTGATAAGTTGATTATTTAATAATTTTAGCCTGTTCTTCTGACTACAAATAATATATATTGATATATGGCATGTAAAACACACACACAGTATAAGTTAAAAGTACACTCTCTCTGTCTTGACATATATGTAAAATAATAATAATAATGATATATTATTATTATTGTAAACAAATTCGAGCTCTACACTTTTGTATGCTTTGGCTGTAATAATTATTAACTATTTAACTAGTCAATTCTTTTTAATCTTACCTACATATTTCTTATACCTTACTACTACTACAACAATTTGTAGAGATGTAAAAAAAAAATTTTTATTACAAAAATTATTTTTTCCTCTTCCTCATATATATACTATACATATATATGATATAATTAATGATTATACTATAATATTTATTTTATTATTTGTGATCATCAGTGTGTCAATCAGTATAGAGTGTGAAACTGTTTTATTTGTATTAAGTTTTAATATATACAGCTACTTATGTATCTAATTTGTTATGTACTTGTATTCCATATACTTGCATATGCATATGTACTATGTATAGGCATATCCTTAGGATTTTCTCCCTCCAAAAAGTATTATTTTTTACTCACACAATTTTTTTTACGTTTTTATGCGTTTAAATGTCGTTTTTTGAGAGTCAACGTTTCAAGATGATGATCATTAGGACCAAATTGTGAATGATGAATCATCACTCGGAAAAATAACGAACAAAACGGAAGCGTGTTGCGGTCAGTTGAACTTGCCGCAAGTTCCAATGAGAGTCCTCTCATTGGCTCTTGAAGATGCCGAAGTTGTGTTGTAGAGTTCTGAGTTGAGATGCACACGGGGTTGAATTCATTTAAAAATCAGGTCATTTTCATGTCATTTAAAGTGCTGAGGTCACATTTAGTACCCGAACGGGGATTGAGACTCTAAAACGCATTTTGAGACCCTTGCATCCGGTCCCCAAAGTTCCCTCCGAGTCTTTGGAGTAGAGTCCACTCGCATCAACACTGATCCGGCGTTGCCGATTTTTCATTTCTTTCTCGCTCTCTTCCAAAGCGGACCCAGACGCCATTTTTGCTTTTGCCTCTCTCTGATTTTTTTAGGAATTATTCGGAAAATTGACGAATTTTGATGGACGTGGGGAGAGAGTGATCCAGAGGTCGGTTAATTAGCGATCCGCATCAAAAAAACTCAAAGTTTTGCTAATGTGAAGTCAGTTCGGATGGGCGACTCCATGGAGTCTTCTACTTCTGATGTGAATAATAAAGAAAACAAATATCACTCCTAAGAAAATAATACTATGATTTTTTTGTAATACTTACATTTGTTCTCATTTACCCACTACAGCCTCAACTTGGAGGTGCTCCAGTTGGCAATAATAATATGGTGTCCCAAACTTCTCAACAACAACCAGTTCCAGTCAGTGTCCAAGGAATGATGAATAATCCCACTCTCCAACAACATGCCAATGGAGCTGGTGAGTCTGAAATTTTATCTGAAATTTCTTCACTCCCTTGTCATTTGATGAACTCTGGACTATTTGATCATTTATAAATAATTATTCTTGATTTTTTCCAACAAATTAATCCAGAAACATGTGTTCAGACAACCTTTATTTTATGTACCTTGTTGTGTGTATTTATTTTTTTATGATTGTTTATGAAGAGCTTTTTGGTCAATATTTGTCATCAATATTAGAGATTGTACAATATCCTTTAGTTTGTTGGTCCCTAATAATAAATTTTGATGTATTTATAAATTATTATGATGGATATTTATGTTGAGTAAAGAGAAAATTCGAAATTTTCAGATTTTTCCAATTCTAATATTCGGTTCATTTCTGTTTGATGATGATTTTAAATTTTCTAAATTTTGTTTTTTTATTATTTTTTTAATTTATAGGCTCATCAACTCCAGGTGAAGGAGATGATACTCCATTTAGAGAAGAACCTTATGTAGAAGCTGTCAATGGTATTGTACAGCCACCCTTTAAACCTACTCCTGATCGACCTGGTCGATTGACCAACCAACTTAAGTACCTTCACACTGTTGTAGTAAAAGCAGTTTGGAGGCATAGCTTTTCTTGGCCTTTTCAGCAGCCTGTCAATACTGTTCAGTTAAAAATTCCCGTACGTTCATTTACATACTATGTACATATTTATAAGCATTTTTTTGATGGGAGCGGGAAGATGCCTAATAATGTACTCCAGAGATTGTTGTTGTTAATAGTATTTTTTCTTGTCCTTTGATAGGATTACCACCGAATTATTAAAAGACCTATGGACCTCGGTACAATTAAAAGACGTTTAGAAAATAATTATTATTGGAGTGCAAAAGAGTGTCTCAACGACTTTAAAACTATGTTTACAAACTGTTACGTGTACAATAAACCGGGTGAGGATGTTGTGTTAATGGCACAAGCTTTAGAAAAAGTGTTTCTCACCAAAGTCGCTGATATGCCTAAAGAAGAAAATGAAGTTGAAGCACCTGCTCGTGGGAAAGGTAATGAATTTGCTTTTTTTTGTAAATAGCAATTATTACTCTTTTCATCAATGTTGAAATAGAAAATTATACTATCCTCTTGATTCCTCCGTCTAGTTTACCCATTTTTTAGAAAAAAATTATATGAAATACGATTCGTCAATTCTGATTTAGAAATTTTTGTACTTTCTCCTCCTTTCGTAGTAAGGAAACATAGTAGGTCTAAGTAAGGGAGAGGGGGGGGGGGAATCTGACCCAGCTCATATTATTACAGATACATGTACCATTGTTAACTTTTAAAAGTAATTATATGCACTATGTGATAGGACAACTAATTGTCATTGCTTCCAGGTTTGGTTTTAAAGTGATAAATAGCATGGTTCTATATTTAATTTACATTTAAAAAATCAGCCCAAAATTGGTACCAAAGGTAAAAGTGACCCACCACTGGGGCAAAGTGATCCGGCTTAGCAAAAATAACATTTAAAGCACTTTTAATTTTTTATTGACCCAAATAATTAAATACAAGGTAATAGAATACATTAAACTTGTAATTTTAGAAAAAATTGAAACAAATATGCAATTTGATTATGAGAAAAAGGTGGGTCATTTTTACCTCCACTTGGTTCTATAGTTTGACTTATCTTTGACGCAATATTTTTTGGTTTTTTCTAGAAAGAATTTTATTATTAGCCTATTGAACCAATTGATTTTTGTCATATACCAAAATAATCCTCATATATTTGTCTACAAAACATGTGTGTATTATTTTGGGCTGGGTCCTATAGTTATTGACAGAATAATTAAAATATGTAGTGGGTCACTTTTCCCCTGGGTCAGTTTTCCCTCCCTCTCCTTTATGTATACATGTTTATCCATTTGTTTTAAAGAGAGAGTACTAACAATCATCATCAATTCTTCAAGCAAGTGTCGAGTTGTATATGGATGATATGTATTCAACTAAACAACAAATAGTCATATAGTATTTTGAACATTCATGACGACACGTATGATATTTAGTGTGAAGTGTAGAGGAACTGTACAAACAAATTGTTGTAGGAACTAAATAGAATAAACTCAAATGACCTAGTTCTTTTTTTTTCTCCATAATTTTAAAAATTAATGAATTCTTGAAGAATAGATGATGAAACTGTTGATCTAAATCATGTTTATATATATTGGTCATACATAGCTGGAGCAAAAAAGAAAGGCGGATTCGGTGGACTAAAGCCTCCTGGATTTGGGAAAAGTAGATTAGCCGTGACATCGACACAACCTGCCCCAGCTTCACCAATGATACCTCCCGTGGCAACTACTGGATTACCAGTTCCCACTCCAACACCTCCTGCGCCTCACATCGCACCTCCAATTCCTTCCCCAGCAGCTATTGTTCAGACACCCCAACAAGTTCTCCCAGTAATACCTCCTCAATTATCAGTCTCATCTACCCCTACTCCATTACCTCAACAAGTGGTATAACTTTATTAATATCTCTCTCTCTTTCTCTCCTACAAAATACTTTGAATATTTTAGATTATGAGTACTATCGTCATGTATTATTAGAATTGTGATGTTTGTCAAATAGTAGCATGGTCATAGCATGATAATTAATAATTACTAAAGTACTATGATGATCTACAGGTTCGTTCTCAAATGGCTAGCCCTTACATGACTCAAGCACCTGTTCAAGCAATGAGCCAACAAAATGCTATGTATGGTGTCGGAAACCCATCTTCCATGGCTGCCGTCCTACCACCTCCACAGCCTGCCAAGGTAATTTATTTTTATGTATTCTTTCTCTCAGTAATATATGATAGTGCCATGCATTGTCCACATTTATACTCTTTTTACCAAACGCTCATGTTTCCAATAATAAATTAATTCAAATCTCTCAATAATCTTATAGGTAAAGAAAGGAGTGAAACGAAAAGCAGACACAACGACACCATCAGGAATGCCCTATGTTGAATCACCATATGCGGGTCTTATGCAGTCGTCAGAAGCTGGAAAAATCTCCACCAGGAGAGAGTCAGGTCGTCAAATTAAAAAAGTCAACAAGGACATTTTAGACATTCGTAAGTTTACATTTCGACAAGGCAAACCCTGGGTTTGTACGAAATGTACTTATAGAATTTTTTGTGGTTCACTTTACAGAAACGACCCAACCCAATGTTCCAAAACCTAAAGAAAAATTAAAAGACTCTTTAAAGGCTTGTAATGAGATCTTAAAAGAGTTATTCTCTAAAAAACACTCAAGTTATGCCTGGCCATTTTATAAACCAGTTGATGCTGATCTTTTGGGATTGCATGATTATCATGAAATTATTAAGAAACCAATGGATCTCGGAACAGTCAAGGTGAGTCTAAAAGTCTCAACATTGGTATTATTACTAACAATTATTACTACTATTTTCAAGAATATGATACGAAGAAGACTCTGATAATGATCATTTGCGTCGAGTTTTTAATTATAGTGATTATGAATATGTATTCATGAAGGACTAAAGTTTAAACGGCATCTCATATTTATTCGAATGTAGGCTAAAATGGACAGCCGTGAATATCGGAGCGGAAGCGAGTTTGCTGCTGATGTGCGAATGATATTTACCAATTGGTAATGAGTACTTCTTAAAGTATTGCTATTAGTTATTTGTGTGTCCTATAACAAAATATCTTCTTTTTTAAAATTATGTGTTATCATAATAATCATCGTTTATTTGATAAACTTTGCTTAGATTTATAATAATCGTGCAGTATACTTTTTAACAGTTACAAGTACAATCCGTCGGATCACGACGTAGTAGCAATGGCACGAAAGTTACAAGACGTGTTCGAAGTGCGATATGCCAAAATTCCTGATGACTCTCATGACACAAAATCAGGATCCACTGATGATGACGCTTCTGAGTCAAGTGCAAGTGAAGTTGAGTCGGAGCCAAATCCCGATGATTCAGAAGAAGAACGAGCCAGAAAACTTATAATTCTCCAAGAACAGGTAAAAATTACAGTGAGCGCACCTTTTTTTTAAAATTGATTTATTATATTTTTAAAATGAAGATAGTGAAAACTAGCTTTTTATATGTATCCTTTTTTATTTAAACATCAACGTATGGACGTCATTTCAAAATGGTCATTTTTTTTGTTTTCTATAGCTCAAAAATATGCAAGAACAAATGCAGCAACTAGTTGCCCAAAGTGGTAAAAAGAAAAAGATAAAGGAGAAGAAAGTAAAAAAGAAAGACAAAGTAGATGCTACTCCTATTGCTTCTTCTATGAGTTTAGGAGCCACTTCGTCTAGTACCCCAATTGTGGCTACCACACCAAAATCGGGTAAAGGGGCCAAAAGAGGTGCAAAAGCGGCCGGTGCCGCGGGAACTCCTGGTACCTCTGTACCCCAAAATAAAAAGCCAAAGACTGGTACACGTTCCAACAAGAAGAAGAACAATATGCTTGGTCCAGGTCCAAATTCGGCTCCTCCTGGTACTTTATTAAACTTTTATGAATTAAATTTCTCTCCATTCTTTGTATTACATTTCCATTTTTGAAATGTTCCACATAAGTCTTTTATCATTTTCTTGATTCTTCAATTGAAATTATTTGTACACAAAAATGACAATTAGTTTCATATACTCATTTTTGCAATCTTTTAGGAGGGCCTGGTGCGTTTGACTCTGACGAGGAAGACAATGCTAGGCCAATGTCATACGACGAGAAGCGTCAATTATCCTTGGACATTAATAAGCTCCCAGGTGACAAATTGGGTCGTGTGGTCCACATCATCCAGTCTAGGGAACCATCCTTGCGTGACTCTAATCCAGACGAAATTGAAATCGACTTTGAGACGTTGAAACCTTCAACCCTTCGTGAATTGGAATCCTACGTCGCTTCTTGCCTTACGAAAAAGCCCCGTAAACCATACTGTATGAACTTGACCTCACCATAGCTTTTGTACACAAACACTCTCTCTTTTTGTCAGTCTTTCGCACTTTTGTTTCATTCCTTTTGTGTTTGCTTGAACATAAATAGTCAAAAAAGCGGCGGCCAATAGGAAAGATGACCAAATGCAGAAGAAGCAACAAGAACTTGAGAAGAGACTCCAGGACGTGTCCGGTGTTCTTGGGACAAGTACCAAGAAATCTGCTAAAGGTGAGAGTGTTTATATTATTATGCGTCCTTTAGTTGTAATAATTAAGCCATGTATGTTTCTATCATGACTACCCTGTATTTAGAATTTAATTTCATGTACAATTCATGTCTTATGAACTAGTGATTACAATTAAAAACATGGACATGTTTTATTATGTATCATGGTCTTTAAATATTAAGTTGAAATTCAGTTTACAAGATTTAAATATTTATTATATACTGTGCCAATGCAGTACATAAAAAATTGTGTCAAGTAGTTTGAAAATGTTACTTATTCACTTTAAACTTATTTGATTTTTTTATGTAACATAGATGAGCCCCGTATTAAGCTTGATGGAGGAAACGAACGTAAGTGCCTTTTATTTTTAAAAAAATCTGAACACACTACAAACTAACTATTATATATTCATAATTTTTAATTGCTCCAACATGATTGTGAGAGAACATGATTGTTTCTTCTTGATCAGAATATATGTGTTGTGTATGTGAGCCTGAAATAATAATAATTTTGTATTTATTTTGAATAGGTGGTGTGGATAGTGAACGCCTGTCAGCGTCATCATCATCTTCCTCTGACTCTGACTCTTCCTCTTCTTCCTCGTCTTCATCCTCATCAGATTCCTCCGACTCAGACGCAGGTTAAAAGATTATTTTTCTGTAATACTGGTTTTTTCACTCTTCTTTTCGCTGTCATCTACTTACAGAACTTTTCTTGTTATATTGTTATATTAATTTTGATGAACAAAGATAGCCAGAGTACCCTTTGAAGAATTTTGTCCGTTTAGATATACAATACACCTCGCTGTATGAATGCCTTAAAACATAACTTTTGAAATTTAGAAGTTGTTCATTTTCAGTTCATCGTTCATTCATCACACACACAAAAAATTTATATAAGATTATATCAAAATCATCATTGTTTTCGTTGTTAGTGACAACTTTTTCCTCTGCCTGCCAAATTCTATGTGTGTCGTTAGGGTTTGTTGTTAGGGTATGTAATGTTATTTGGGATTGAACTTTAAAAATAATGTCATATTATCTTTTGGGGGGTACACCACGTAAAAATAATGATGATGGCAAAAAAAAGAGGGAAGGCAGTCAAAGAATGTTTCACAATTTTGTTTGTGGGTACACATATAGTTAGCAGTAAGGTTCATTCTTAAATTACATGTTTTCGGAAGAAATGTTAGTATTATAATCTAATAACCAAAACAAATGATACAAGACAAAATAGATTGCAATATGTATCATTTAAGTTAAGCATAGTAAAGCAATACATGTTTGTCAATGGAAAATGTTATTTTTCTCCTCAGAGCCGGGCAGATGAACAATCCTGAAGAACTATTTCTCTTTAAAATTTTTCAAAATTTTGCTTATTCTACATGGAGGTTTCGAGAGTCATTATATAGCGTATAAAATGTAGAGTGCAGAATGTGATGTTCTTTTCACATGTCCTCAACAGTGAAATAAATTTTTTTATAATAATTAATTACAATGTAATGTACTATTAAAACGTTTTTTTCTTAGTATATACTGGTGTGTATGTGCGGGATTTTAAATACCGTTAGCTTCCATCAAAGCATTATTATTGATAATTCTTGAGTTCTTTGATTGACTACGACTTAGATTTTTTTTACGAGTTTAAATAGTTTACTATTTACTGTTATTTAAATATCTCACCAAAATGTCTATTTTAATATATACAACTTTATATTTACCATATGTAGGGAAAATTGGTTAACTTCAGTGACATACGATTAATTAATTTGCTATATAAACTAAGTATATATGTATTATTATTATTTATATACATGTACGGACTACAGATGAATTTTACTGTGAGACGAACGGTTCAATGTCAATTGTTATTTTTATTAATTTGGATATACAGCAAAAAATAGGACAAGAGTGTACTCGTGCGTGTTTGTCGTCTAATACCATAAGAAATATACATGTATTATGCAGAAAAAAAAGTATTTAGTAGACGGACTAAAATTTAACTGCTGTAATACTACTAGCAGTGTCACTAAATATTTGATAGGAAAAAAAATTTATATGAAATAAAAAGTAATGCACAAGATACTGTTTCCACATTTGTGTAAAACTTGCTTTTTAAACAGAAGTAATACTAGCATTGTTTATCATTCAAAATTTCTGTTGATATAATAAGCAGACAGTTAAATTTGAAGTGAGGACTCGTTTATTATTGTTAGTTTTTATTGATGAATTACAAATAGTTTTTTTATTACATTTTTTTACCAGTCTGTAGGTGTGCACTTTAATAAACAAACAAATAATATTTATAATTAATTCAAATGATTATGCTGGATGCAATATTTCCTGAAAATTGACTAGGTTTGAGACACAAATTTTTTTTTGTTTTATACTAAAATACCAAACTATACTGCCCACTTGAGTTAGTCTGTAGGCGACAATTGTGATAGCCTGAACATGAGTGTAAACTCTTTCTCTCTTATTTTGTTTTTTTAACTTAATATTTTTTTTTGTGTAAATGCCTGAATCATCTCATTGTAACTTAGATAGCTGTCGTAATTAATGTATACAGCATATTTCATAAATTGGATTATTCGGGAGTTACTATCAAATGCTGCAATGTGTAATCGCCTTAGAGTATTTTACTTGTACTCAAAGGTCTTAGCAGAATAACACTGTAAACTTAACATTACCTGATGAAAGTTACGGTCAATTTCAAGTAAATAGATCTAGTTACTATATTCATAAATTTTAAGATCAATATAATGTGTTCTGATAGTTGAAGCTCATGTAACTAGTTGAATTTGTTTAGTATATTTATATGTTCAAAAGATTTTTTTGGATGGCAAGGGACAAACACTACTAAGAGCCATACAAAAAATAAAAATAATATATAGATTTCAAAACTTATACTTTATTAGGTAATCTTTTCTCGATTGTGAACAAATTATTGGTGTGCTGTTCTTAATATTTTGAATTAGGCGAATGAGGAATGAAATTATTTCGACGTGTGGCTAGAAAATTCACAAATTAATTTTTTACAAGGAAAAAAAGAGTCATTTCTAATGTAAAGTCTTAGATAAATGACATAGATAGTCAATGTTATTCGTTTTTAGGAGTCTATTTGAATAATGATTGAATGATGATGTTCTGGAGTGTCATTTTTTTGTCCGTAATTTTAAAATTTATTATGAAGGATAAACAAAAGAGAGAGCTATTTTATAAAAAGTTACAAGACAGTATCAACGCAGGCACATATTTATTTTGAAGGATATTGATGACACTTTTTTTTTAAAAAAAAATTATTATGAAGAACTATGACAGTTTATTTATTTCATGACATGGAGATTTTTTGTTTATAAAAAAAAATTCATGACGTTTCCTATGTAGGTTAAATTTTTTTTTTTTTGAAAAATTTAGAGATGATTCAATAATAAAATAGAGAGAGGGGCAGGGTAGAAAAGTCTACACTCATGCCATGTAAGTAAAATTGCATATAACAAAGTAATAGTGATAACTAAGTTAAATAGCATGTACTGTATATTTTACGAGTGTAAGATTTGAAAATGGTTTGTTTTCTGTGAAATAGTCTTTAGCCGTTTTTTGTCAAAGTTTGAACTAGGTATGTATGAAAATATCTGTGTGTATTTGAGTGAGGAAAGTATTTAAAATTCAGATGCTGTCATCTGCATCTCGGTACAGATTTGGTGAAATAATAATAAAAAATGTTATTACACCAAAAGGACATTGACAAGTACCAAAGTGATAACTAGAAAACTAAAACGTATTTGACTTCAGTATGATACGAATGAGATTAGAGGAAAAATTGATATGTATATATACATATATTTATTATTGATCAATTTGACTACCGATTTACTCTGTGAATCATCATCATCATGAACGTCATCGTCGTAAATCAACATCATCATCACCGTCGTCGATACTCAACGACAACAAAATGAGCTAGAGTTTTAAGCTTTATCCTATTTTAATTATTATAATGAATTTACTAGTGGGAACATTGAGAGGTGGGAAAGAGTTTATATTAAGGCACACAGGCAATTTGTGAGTAAAGATAAATGCGCAATTTGTTCCTTATTTTCACTTAAAAACAAGATGATTAAAAATGCTAAAATGTAATATTATTAATAGGAATCTTTTTTTAAAAAACAAAAACGTACAAGAACAAACCTTTATAACTACTATATCAATGTCCACGAAATATACTATGGTATTATACATTATACAATTATATCCTAATAGTATAAACTGTGAATTCTTGTTATAGATTTACTAGACCACAATTAGAATAAGAGTACTATTCACTGATAGTCTATATTTATTAATACATAAACTCTAAAAATATATGACATATTTCGGAATGAAAACGAGGAGATGTTGGGGGGTTGAAATTTTTTTTTGCTCCTCACATGCTAAATGTGACTTGTCATTTAAGTTTTCCCAACATGTCCACGTTTTAATTGTGAAACGACTCATATTTATGTACAAGTTAGTAAATGTGTACGTAATCCGTATGCAAATCTTTAATTTCCAGAACAAGACTATTTTAAATTTTAAATGAAAGAGGAGGAGAAAAAAAAACAAGTGTCGTCGTCCTGTGTAATTATTGTTAGGTTTAATGAGGGATATATAATATTATATCATGTTGCAATATGGTCGACTATGTATGGAAGGATGAGATGAATTTTGATACCACCATATAATATGCACTTTATGCATAGTTTATATTAATAGTACTTTACAAAATATATATATATATATATATATGCTGCGTATAAGATGAATCTGTGTAGATAGACAATTTTGAGTCTGTGTATCCACTGATGCTGTTGATGTTATATTATATATAAACTAATACAAAGAAATAGACAAAACAAAAAAAACTAATCTTTAATACCCTTCGTCGTTCGTCGTCGTCATTATTATTGTTATAATTAGATAAATACTATGACCTATTAATTTATATGTAGTAATTTAATTTATATCTAGACTAGAAGGGAGAGACTATTGGTAAATACTACTGCTATTCTATTGTATAGATTACTACTACTGGTAAAATGGATTCTAGACCAACGGCACACTGTACAATTAAATGTGTAAAAGAGTTTGAATGAATGAACAAGAATGAAATTTGAACTGAGAGAAGAACATAAAAAAAAAATTCTTGCGTTGTTCTTTCTTTATTTTGTTTTTTTTATCAAATTGGGGGTTATTCCGAAGGAATGACTACTTTTTTTTGTTGTCATTCCCCCCTCAACGACATTTACATCACATTCTGCACTCTAAATTTGGGCATTTGTACGTTATATTGACAAAATTTGTACAAAATGTTTTTTGGTTTATATACAGTATTGGTTTTTTAGTACAGGATTAATTAGATAGAATTTCTACATGTCAGGTTGTTTATTAGAGGACAGCCGGAGCTACATTATTAGTGGAAGGCAGTAGGATTTTTTGTACATGGTTTTATTGGATATTTTTCTGGGGACTATTTATTACTACTAATTCATATTATCATATCTGTAGCAGAGGATGCTACTTGACAATTTTAAAATATTATTGTCATTTTGCATTTATACCATTGACGGGATGAGAAAGTTAGAAAAAATGCACGTACTGTCATTTTTGAAACTTCCCTAGACCTGTCTAGGAAATTTTGTATATATAGGAAACTTTTCATAATGATACACTATTGTAGTTCTTGATGCGTTAAATTAAGTTGAAAAAAAACTAGAGAAAAAAAACCAAAGATAACGATACTATTCAAAATAGTAAAACAGAGCCCTATATTCTTGTCTGAATTATTTTAGGCGGTCCCTCAACCAAGAAGACGAGGAAGTCACCGGTCAAGGTGAGACAGTTCTCTAAAAATCCCATGTAACGTGTAACCCCTTTACAATAATATTGAAAAAAAAAAAAAAAAAAAAACAAGAGCAAATCAACTTTGTTTCTTGTGTAGCTAGTAGTAGAAAAGTTAGGGCAAGAGAGACAAAAAAAACAGATACCATTGGTGGGTTGGTGACAATTTTACAAAAAAAATTATTATGTCAAAAAAAACAATTGAGATAGAGTTTAGTTGTAGTAAAGATAGGTCATATATAATTATACATATCATGAAAAAAAAGAATGTGATGTAAAGGTTGAGGTGCATCTCATAAAAGAACTTTGTCTGGCATCTCCCACATGTAGGTCTTAAGCGGCACAACTAATCAGCAACAACAGCCACCACAGCAACAACAACCACCTCCAAATAGTATACTTAGTACTCCACTACAATCTAATTATGGACTAAATAATGTGACGATGGGAAGTATAAGTATGATGACAGCCTCTGGACAACCAAATTCTCAAGTCCAACACCGTCCTCCTATTAAAAATTCAAGTCATCGTCAACTAAATACCCCATTTCCCCCGACAACACCGAGTACCGGCCTACCCAATTTGCGTACGCTCACACCCCTTAATATCAATAATCATAACAAAATCCCTACTCCTCAGATGACAACGATTAGCACTACAAATCATAGTTTGAATACTAATAATATCATAAATTCCTCAGCAATTGATAGTAAACCAGGTAAATATACAAATTTTTTTTATCCATCTCCTTCAAACTTTCCCTGTACAATTTTAATTGACATTTTTATTAATTGACCATTTCCTTTCACTTAAAGCTGTACTGGATACAGCGATTAATAAAAAGCCAAAACTGGAGAAGCATCAGGAGCCAATTGTTCCATCTTCTATTCTTGGACTCTCAATACCACCATTAAATAATCGAAATCCAATGTTAAATGCTCCACATCTGAACATGCCTAGGTCTCATAGCCCAAACTTAAATTTGTCTTCAAGTAGTAACAGTCAGTTAATGAAAGATGACAGTTTATTAGATGATATTTTCCCGGATAATCCTCACAATAATGGTTAGTCAAATTCTAATTATTTTACATTTTATGTTAGTGATTGTAGTATTTTAAACGTACAAGTACTTACTTGATAAGTAAATTAAATGTATGTGTTTTATTCTTTGTATAGCTTCCGACATGAATAACGCCAATAGTTTAATGGAGCAAGAAATCATGAGTAACATCACAGGAATGAAAGGGGAGAAAGGAGGAGTAAGTGAAAATATTTTGTAAAGTAAATACTTAAATAGTAATACAGTGTATATGTGCACTATACATGTAAAATTAATTTGAAGTGTTAATTTATGTTTGGGGTACTTTCTTTTTGTAATTTTTAGCGTGGTGTTCAGCACGTCAAAAATGCATCCTCTTGGTCATCTCTGGCTCAAACGCCACCGAATCAAACATCAGTCGCAGCTGTCGTTCCCACTCCACAACCCACTGCAAGTCGCAAACCTGGACCAAACAATACTTTCCAACAATTTAAGAATAAAGCCAAGGAGAAAGCGGATCGACAACGACAATTAATTGAATTACAAGAAAATCGTAGAAGACAAAGTGAGCAATTGGAGCGTGAACGACAAAGGCAGGAGGCTGAACGTAGACAACAACAACAAGAAGATGAAGCTTTGGAAAAGGCGAGGAGGTCTATGAATGTTGACCCTGTACCAACACCAACACCACCCGTTGCTCCACTTAAGTAAGCATTCTATATTCTTTTAATTGTATGAAAGAGACGTGGTTTTGACGTTTTTGAAAAATATATTACATATTTTTTTAAAATTCGAATTGTTGTAGGACTGAACATTTGAGCCAAAGCCCAAGCAGTAGTCCGGGTGACTCGGATAAAGCTGAAAGGGAACGGCAAAGACTCAGAGAACAAGAGCGTCGTCGTCGTGAAGCGGTAAGCTTTCTCTCTCTCAATTTCAATAATGATGTACTTTTTTGTATTGTATTGAACTATTTGATTTGTATTTCAATTCCATTAATATTTTTAATGGTATAAAATAGAATTGCTCACCAAATTAATGGATTTTATTTGATTTACTTTCTGAAACAGATGGCGGGACAAATAGACATGAATTTGCAATCAGAATTGCTGGCAGCTTTTGAAGAGAATGTTTTGTAGAGCTATAGTGTGCTGTGTGTGTATGTGTGTGTGTATGTGCTCTAATGCAATGGATTTCAAAACAAAAAAACGACGTGGTTTAGAATTTAAAAAAAAACTATAATATAATTAACACAAAAATTTATAAAGTTTAAACTATATATATTATGATATATATATATTATAAATATTATAATTAAAAGGAGACTAGAGATCGTGTAGTATGATATACAAAGATCGAAAGAAAAAAAATTTACTGATATTGAGGAGATAGAGAGATTCATAACGGGATGAACGCGTGAGTGAATATTTGGCTGAAATTGAGTTAATTTAAGAGCCAGTGACATATATATACATATATAGTGTAAGTTATAGCTATAGAGAATGAACAACTGATGATTTGTACTTGTATTAAAGTAATAATAAGAATATATAATTATTAAAGATGATGGCCGACAGAACTATAAGAACTACAAGAGAACAATGTACTCTAACTTATCTATGCCGCATTTTATTTCAATACGTAAATTACTAATAAATACATGGTTAAAAAATTACAACCAGAAAACAAAAAAAAAAGAAAACAAGAATAAATATATAAATAATATGATGATGAATCAACAAACAACAAGAATTTATCCCTTCTCTTCGTCGTTGAGTACGAACGTGTCCACTTGTAAATGTGTGTTGACATTAAATGTGTTTTTTCATAGAATATTATGGCATCAAATAAATCATTATCATCATCATATGGACCATTTTTTGGGTATAAAAAGTATAATAAAAAAAAAGAATACATGGTCCAGTCCAACTTTCAAACTCTGCACCCAACAAGAACAGCCCAAACAAACAAAAAATTAAAGAAAAGAAATCTACATTTAAGTTTTAATTGGATGAAAAATACAAAAAAAAATATTCTAGACAAGAGTAGACATAAAAATGAGAATAAACATGATATAAAAAAAAGTTATATCACGAATCAATACTTACAATAAATAAATTACATGTAATTGTAGTTAGCAAACGTTTGCTTGATCTATATAATAAATATATATTATATACATACAACACAAGTGTAGAACATAGATTATATTATATCAATATATGAGTTAAATATCAATATGTTTTATTATATATCTTATATAAAACACTATTATAATGTGCTGATGCTGATCGTAAAATTAGATTAAAATATTACCTATAACACATTACACATTATGCTGAATGAATAAGAAAAGAGAAAAAAAAATGTTGAGGCTGAAGAAGAAGAAGGATCGAGGAAAAGAAAATGAAAATATAATAAAACTATGTAATATTAAAACAAAAAAATCATATTAATTATTATTATAAGTGAACTATGAACTGTTGGAAGGAAATGAGTAAAGTTAGTGGAATTTTATAATGTCGATTGTAATTTTCTATGATTTTATTTTCATTTAAACTTGATAATTATTTTCATCATCATATGAAGTACTATGCGGCATGACTGAAGCACTGCATTCCTATTCTTTGGATATAAATGATCATGATGCATAAAATAAAGAAATAATTTTTTGGGACAGTAATAAATTCTATGGAATCATTTTTTATATTCACAATAAATGAAAAAGAGACTGCAGGACTTATCATTGGAAAAATTGAGCAGGTTAATATGTACCTATGCACTATGCAGTATTTACATGGATGAGTCATAAAGAGAAAATAATGATGGGGGTACGTTGAGCCGAGTGAATGACTTTATAGACATGTCTGTCGATTCTCCATAATAGTTTTTATTGATTAATTAAATTGTATTATGCTGGACAAGTACAGTAATTTTTTTTGTTCTTGTTTCATATGGTATTAAATGCAAAATTGTTTTGATGATGATGAGTCACACTGAAAAAAAAAGATTTGGACTAATTTGAATACTTCATTTGGTTTTTCTTTTTGAACTGTATCATTTTTACATGTTGGGGATGAGAAATAATTTGTTTTGTCATAAAGTACACACAAGATTTTTTAGTTTGTTCAGTTATCAAGTATCTTTCCACCAGACCATTATTATGTCTACATTTGCTGGGGATTTTTTTGTCCTTTTTTAAAAAATACTTATAGTTAGATTCAATTCATGCGTACTTATATATAATTATCTGATCTGTTGTACTTAAATAGTACACATATGTTGTATATTATACATATAAGCAGTTACACTACATAATAGAGAGCCTTAAATATTTATAGTCCGGTCTGCTTTACAGTTTGCACATATAAAATGCAGTATAATTTTTTTTAAATATAAGTAAAACATGAAAATTCCATTTTTATGATCATTGATAAAAAAACCCAAAGAGTCACGAAAGAGTCACAGCCAAAAAAGACATTTTTTAATATCTTATAAGTATGTAATAATATATAACTAGTCTGAGAGTTTTGAGAGTGTAAAAATTTGCATTTTGCATTGCCAGAGAAAGAGTATACAAAAGTACAAGAGCAACCAAAATATATTTAATATATATACAATCAGTTATATTTGTCAGCATCATCATCGCACTAACATTTAATTCATTTTTAAAATATGATCTCTTCAATTTTTTCTGGCTCAAAGGGATGAGGATGAGATGATGACAACACACAGCGTGTAAAAATGAAAAGCATAAATAGTTATTTAATTTTTTTACAAATGTTTTTTTTTCTCTTTTTTTCAGAAATGTGCTTTTAGTACTCTTATCATTTTAATAACATATTCAATATTAAATTGCAATATATAATATATATTACAATATTACCTTGTTACGCAAATACGTATAATAATAATTTATAAACATAATAATTTAACATTGCATTTTCATTCATCATCATCAACCTAATCCATGTTATATAATATTCTATTCGTATAATATATATATTTAATATACTTATATAAAGTATTTAGTATAATAATCATGATTCATCATGGAAAATAATTCTATATCATGGAGCAGTAATAGCAGAAGAGGCGGCAGTATCGATGCATTTTAGTAGAGACTAATCCACAGTATTTTAATCAGTATTTTTTTTCTAGTACACACACTCAAAAGTTCTTGTTCCCTATTCCCTTTTTTTAAAAAAAGAACATTGTTATTCTAAATACACTTTTCCATACATGTTTAATGTTGGTTAATTAATGTTGTATGCAAGTTCTACCTAACTCTTGTACTGTGTGTCCTTCCCTCATGTTTCATTTCTGTACTTAACCCTCAAAAATTCAAGTCTCCTTCTCCTAATCTACATTTATGAAAAAAAATGACTTTTTAACTTTTTTTTCTAAGAAATCTGTAGCTAACTATATGCTATAAATATATATATAGACTATTAGTCAATATTGAAATTGAATATTTTTTTTCTCATTTCATGCAAAAAGCACAGTACAATAATATAATAAATAAATAAATATATATATATATATATGTCATATGTATATATAGAACTCCCAGCGCTGACAATATGTATAATAATATACTTTTTCTCCTTACAAAATTGTCACGTTTGTTAGTTTCCTTTCTACAACAAGATATTTAACTCATACAGCTAATGTATTAATAATCAGTATACAATAAAATATTCTAATTCGATTCATGGGCTGTTTTTTTTAAGTTTATGTAGTTGTAGTAAGTAGTTTTTTTAGTAAGTAAATAGTTAGGCATGTTAAGGTTAAAGGTAGAAAGGAAGGTAAAATATAGAGTACTGTTTTTTTTCTTGTGGACATTTTGGTCAAATATCTTTTCCCTTAATTTGAGAAGTTTGTCTTGTTTAAGTATTTTAAAGAAAGTATTAATATATATATATTATATCTTTTTGTGTATGTTACTGAAATAGATATCTACTAAGAGCTCAATTTAACTAGTTAATTTCTTCCTCTCTCATTTCAAGTATGTCCACTTTAAAAAGTAAATTTATATGTCAATCATCATATACCGTCAGCCTGCAGCCTCATCCTTCACAAATAGCATATGTCACTCATCAATCAATAATAATTCATTTCTCTTTTTTCTTTTTCAGTTTTTTGTTTTGTTTGAGGATGGACGCCTTTAATAAAATATTCGTACGTTATAATATTACACAGCAACGAACAGCAAGAAGAAAACTAGATCAAAAAAATAAAATACATGTACGCTTTCGAACATTTTTTTTCCCTTATAATTCACTTATTATTTATCTTATAGTAATATTTAATATTATAATAAGTTTTATAAGCTAACATAGCAGTTTTATGTAATAATAATATACTCATATATTTAATAAATGGTAAAAGGTCTGTCTCCTCCATTTCACTTATATTTTTTATATCATAATAAATTCTTGGACTGTTGCAATGACACAGAAATTCTATAAAAAGAATACACAAAAAAAAGTCTAAAAGGAATCAAAAAATACATCATCATCAGTTTCATTAAGATCATGAGACATCAATCAATAATAATAAAAAACAACAAAATACTTAAATTGTTATAAAAAAAATTGAAATTCAACATTTAAAAAAGTTTTACAGACTGATATTTAATTATTATAATAGTACAGTATGTATATAATGTATGTAAGTATATTATAGTAAGCTGGATGCCTAATTTTATAAAAATTGCAGTCATGTTTTTTGACAATTATTTTTTTAAATATTAAAATTGGAAAATACACTGAGACATGAGTGAATAAGAAAAGCCAACATGATACAGGCACACCACAAAAAATGGGGTAAATACATAATTATGTAATGGCAGTTTATATGTATTACAGCTTTTTTTTCATTTCATTTTTTAAAAAATCTTTTAGCACTGGCCTCACTCATTCTCTCAACTTCCCTCTGCTTTCCATTAATATTTTTCTTTTTTAAAAAAAAAGAAATCATAACAATAAGTATATTATAAGTATTTTCCTTGTCTGTTGTTTACAATAATATAAAGTTCACAATCTTTTCTTTTTGTAAAAAAAAACTTTGATTAGGGTTCATATCATTTCTTTTAAAGTCTAAAAAAAAGCTACTATTAACTGAGCAGTTGAGTTTCATTTTTTTTCATTCAGTCAATAGTTACATTTTTTGTTAAGGTAGTTTCCTTTTCATCAATACAATAATAACAATCATCATCAATTGTTATCATTAATCATTTTTAATTCTTTTGTTTTTATATTCCCCCCACTTCTAAAAAAATGTTTTTTATTTTAAATATTTTTTTAAGATTATATTTTCCATTTTAAAAACACACACAATTGTCCTTTCTCTTTGTTGGCTAGATCATATATATAATATATATATCATAAATATAATTCATGAAAAAATTAGCACTAACTTTTTTTTATTATTATCATCAGTAGAGTTTAATGTCGTAGATGAAGAAAGAAGCAGCGGCAGGATTTGTCGTCAAATTAAAAAAAAACATTTTCTCCATTTTTTCAATACACTCCAAACCCTATCTCTCTCTTCCTATCTCTCATCCCACACGTTAACATCAAGTTAGTCTCTACAATTCATCAATCCCGATTATTCTGAACTATATAAATTTTTTCCATCTTTGTGTATGAATATATATATATTATTAAGTTATTACTGTTAATAAAATGTAAATATATATATATAATAAAAACAGCAGCTCTTACATTACAGTACCCCCCATTGGTTTTTTTTACTCTTATATTTTATATAAATGTACAAAAAGCTTATAGCGAAAGCTATTAAATTGTATGAAATTGTAGAGACATAGGCTTCTTCTCAATCTATATGTATCTATCTTGAATATAAGTATTTATATATATGTACTTCATTTTGTTCATCTACAAACATTAAACTTATCAAACTTTTTTTTTCTCTTCTTTTCTCTATTTGTTGCATGCTATATAGCAGCAGTGAATTTGGTTATCTGAACTTGGTAGAGAGTCAAGTAGTGTACCTAATATACATCTTTTGTATATATATATATATAAATAACAACTACTACTCCTCATTCCTTAATATATCTTGTTTACTGTGTGACTTTGAGAAGTTTATGATTTGTTTTTGACATGAGAATTATACATTGTAAGTTTTGTTTTTTTTCTTGTAAGAATGAGAAAGATCTTGGTCCGACGGCTTCACACATTATCAACATTACTAAATATATACTGTACCAAAAAAATTTTTTTCCCTTGATATATAATATAATAATCATAATATTATATCTAAAAAAATCTGTTCCTAGCAGCAGTACACAATAATTGTATATTTTTTTTTTGTTTTGAGGCTTTGTTTTTTTTGTTGATAGCAGAGAGGATTGTTGTGTGTTTGTTTCACTATGAGTATCATATCTTAAGCTATCAGCTCCTTTTTTTGTTTGTAGTATTAAATTAAATATATTATCATCAAGTCTTATAATTACCACATTATATCAATAAAAATTATACCATAATTCATAAAGTGTAATGTATTGTTGGTTGTTTTTTTTTTGTTTTTAAAAAAATGTTATAAGCTTGTATAAAAAGCAGTCATTTCAAGTTCCTCTTAATTAAATAGGTAATATATAATATATTCAATATTTTGTTTTTTAAAAAGTGAGAGAGTGTGTTGAATATTAATACATTCCTATAAGAGGGGGTTTTATATTATTCAACATATATATTGTAATACGTATAAAATCAATTTGTAAAAAATAAGCCATAATAATAATAGTATAAACAATTAAAAAAAATCATACAGTTGCAAATTCGGCGGTAACAAATAAAAATACATCGAAAAATAATCTCACAAATGCAGTAAAAACACAATTGGTAAAAAAAACACACAAAATACTTAGCTAGTATATAGTAATAATAACTACGCCTGCAAGTAAGGGATTATTATTTTTAGATTATTTGCTCCTTTTTTCTACAGAGAGAAATAATTTAAGATTTTGCTTCTTCAGTTTCTTTCTTGGGCTCTTCCTTTTCATCTTTCTCTTTCACCTCATCCTTGATCACTTCACTTTCCTTCTCGGTCTCCTTACCCTCCTTCTCTTTACCATCCTTTTCGGCATCTTTCTTTTCTTCTGGTTCAATATGAGTGTTCAATCCGAGGGTTGTGGTGATTTGTTCCCAATCTGGGAATGCACGATCCCTGATACGTGTCAACAAGCCGTTCAAATTTGGACAACTCTCCAAGAAGAAATCTCGAAGATCATACGCCACTGACTTGTCAATCCCTGCTATTTGACTCACGTGGGCAAAGACCACTACGTCCAACTGTACAACAAAAAAAAAGGAGAAAGAAAAATTAAATAAATTATAATACATCATTCATATTAGAAAACTTGTAGTTTATTTTTACAAGCATTGACTTTGAATGTTTGTGAATGTTTGTGTCTGTCTGTATGTGTGTTTTTTGTGTGGTGTGTATACTTGTCCAAGTTCAAGGACAAGGAATGTAAACAAGTCATATTCTGATAAAGGATGTACATGTAAGTATGTTAATTCATCATCATCATGATGGATACATGTTGCAATGCAAATGAAAAAAAAAACTTATATACATATTATGTGTGTATTTATTGCTTACATTGCTGGGCTTATCGCCAAAGAAGAATTCCTTGTCTCCCAACGTCTCTTCCAACACAGTCAAATCATCTTTGCCTAACTGAAGGACTTCCTCTGGTGGATGAACTCCTAGTCCATGTGCCTTCACCTTCTTGGCTCCCTTTCGTGAGTACGTCAATTTGAAGAAAATGTTGAGAAGAGCATTTGGAACTCTAGAACCCAACGCATGTTGAAGGTTTAATTTGCAACCCTGTAATATTTAACAATATGTATACATTAAGTAAAAGATAAGAGACGCACACATTCAACATGTAATACAATATAACTAAAGTAAGAGTTAGTTCATATAATTGATTCATAAATAATAATTTCCCCTCGGGAGAATTTTTAAAAATAAATTCTCTCCTCGTCTATCTATCTCTCTTTTCTTTGCTGTCACTGAATACTTAACTCTTCTTTTGAATATCTCATTGTC
The DNA here is from genome assembly GCA_034700945.1 of Arrhopalites spinosus. Classification (NCBI taxonomy): domain Eukaryota; kingdom Metazoa; phylum Arthropoda; class Collembola; order Symphypleona; family Arrhopalitidae; genus Arrhopalites; species Arrhopalites spinosus. The sequence goes on from JAQIVZ010000458.1 coordinate 38,949, forward strand.
AATTCATGTCATGTGTCTATTCAAGTATGCTTACTTTGATCATGGCATCAGGGAACTTGGAACGCCAGTAAACGTGCACCCAACACAGATGATTCTCAATCATGGAATTGAGAGCATGAGTTTTATTCTTGTCATCTTTGGACAAGTGAGCATCCAAGTCAGCTTCAAAATGTTGTCCAAGCTTTGTAATAATGACCGAAGAGTCGGCAATTTCCTCACCATTCAATTCTACAAATGGAAGTTGCCCTTTGGACGATCTCAACTTGATTTTATGATCCACATTCTATAGAAATCAAAGAAAAGGAAAAAAAAAAAGAGAAAAAAAATTATTATCGTTATTTATTACACCATTCTTAGCATGAGTCATTCATTCGTCACTTTACTCTTATTTCGTTTTTCTTTTCTGTCTATCTCAGTCACACTCTCTCTACATTTTATGTAGACGCTTATGAACATTCTTTTACATATTGGAGACATAAGAGAGTTGAGTGAGTGAGTGAGAGAGAGAGAGAGAGAGGCAATAGTTGGAAAAAATCAATAGTGTCTGCCAACCACGATCTCGGCGTAGGGACGAATATGCTCCACCTTCAAAGTTCGGTGGCTTTTCACTTCACCCCAGAGTCTGTCCATAGGGTGTGGCAGAAGTGTATAGAGAAAATATACATATGTACATATAGGCTACTCTGCCGCCGCTTCTTACCTCATATTTGATGCCTTGAAGTCTCAACCAAGTTTCAACTTTGAGACAGTATGGACTCAATGAAGGTAGAATTGGTGTTCGAGAGAATTGATACAAGTAGACAACATCCTTTTGAAAATCCGTCTTATGAACCCGAGGTGGTGGTACTGGAGCTGCCTCTTCTTCCTTGTCTTTTTTTTCTTTTTTAGACTCTTTTTCAGATTTTTCTTCCTCTTTTTTCTCAACGACCGGCTCGGCGTCAACCTTCTTGGTCTCTTCTGCTGGGGCCTTCTCCTCTGTCACACTCTTATTCTCTACTTCAGCTGACATTTTGTCCAGGACGAGTTGTACTATGTAATTGTATGTCTTGAAGAATTAAAATTTTTCTCCAAAAAAATTTTTTTTTTTATTGGAAAACGTCCACCGAAAAACACACGACGGTTAACTCTTGACCTAAGAAAAACTAGTGCACACACACTCACTCGGACTTGACTCTTTTTCTTAAAAAACCCTTGGTCACCAACTAACACTTGACCCTAGTTAACTGAAGTGGTAGAAACTTTATAAATTTTGTAAAAAGGAAAGACTCAAATCCTCTCTCTGCCTCCGAACGACGACTGACAATGGCAACCGCTTTTTTTCCTGCTTGATTCCTGCATTAAAAGCCAAGCTAGGGGGGAGCGAGGGAGGGGGGTGGGCGCTAGGTGGTGTTGGAGTGCTCTCCTCATTTCCAAGTGTGAGTCACTCTTCCCCTCTAAACGGTTCTCCGATACTCCCGGGTTTTCCCCGGGAGTGAGTGGAGGAAAATGTTTTTCCAAGATAAATTTTTAATACGCGGGTTAGAGGCAGACAGGGAATGTTATAATCGTCATTGTCATCATAAAAGGGAAAAAGACAGAGGCATAGTACCATTATATAATTACACCTTATTTCGCCAACAAACCTTACCAGACATGCACAATTTCCATGAGAGCCTTCATATTTCTATAACTTTTTAACCCACCTGCCTACGTCTGTGTACTATATATGAGGAGACTTGTACATATATATGTATAGTGTGTACCTATGTGTGTGTACACTTAATTCCTCCCTCCCGTTTTTATGCATAGTGAAAGGAAAAACCGTTTGCATGCAGCACCAAATCCTGGTAGTATAAACTTTTAAAGGATAAATTGGTTAAATTTCATAAAGGACCCAACCTATGTTGTTCTATATACACATTATGTCTGCATGGAATTTAAGCTCTCTTAAAAAAAGAAACACACACGCTCCTCTCGTTTCCCTCACTTCCAATTTCAATTTCATTTCTCTCTTTCTTTTTTTTCCAGTTTAGTAATTTTAGTTTTAGGATGGATCTAAAACATTGAAACTGGAGCACACACAAAGAGAGAGAGAGAGAGTCTTTAGTGAAAAGAGTCATATAGAAACAAACAACGGAAATGCTACTCCACGTAGTTAGTTATTCGTTTACTTGATCTTAGTCTTGAACATTCAACCATCCTCTCATTCTCTCTTTCTCCACAGTTTTCTCTTTTCTAAAAAAAGTGGGTTCTTTTTTTCTCTCACTTGTTCTAGTTTTTATTTTCAATTCAAAAAAAACTCTTTTTAGGGTTTTTCCTTTTGCCTCAACTTTCCTTCCTTTTGAATCTGATATTCTTTCCTCATTCTCCTTGACATTACTCACACATGTAAATAGACATGTTGTTGTTGTTCAAGTCTTTGCGTAAGAGAAAAGTCATCCTTGTTGTCATCAAAGACTACATATCTTGTTTTTTTTGTCTCCTTATATTCTGTACATTACACATATAAAGACGTAAGGATAATGCCAACATGACATGATTCTCATACAAGCCATTTGTCTTCATAAATCTGTTTACTCCATTCATACTTCATTTTACACACTTTAGCTCTACGCTTTCCTTTTCTTTCTCTTTAGTTACTCGGTTTAGTTCATACAACAGATGGTCATGCCGTATGCTACATATAAAATATATATAAAATTGCTTTCTTTTTTTTCTCTTCTTCTTCCATGTCCTCTGAACTCCAAGACCCATAACTCTTCCTCATGCCTCTTCATCCTTCAGATATTACATCTTACTCCCATTCTTTTCTTACTTTCTCTCTCTTTCTCTCTCCATTTTTTGGGCAAGGTCTCCTTTCTCCATTGCCTCAGTTACTTTTTTTTGTAGAAATTTTTTTTTGTGAGAAGAGAATCCTATCTCACTCAGAGCCAGAGCCACAGTTCATTTTCTATCATTATTATTATATATACCAACAGATCCACTTTATTAGGTCATAAACGCAGGTAACTTGATATAAAATTTTTACAAGAACTTTACCAACAAGTAATAATGAATTGGCAACTTGAACAACTATTCTCTCTCTCTCTCTCTCTTTATATCTTTCTCGTACACTCTAATTCCTGTTACAATGCAACTTATAATATATATATATCATTTTATTTCTTGTTCAATTTTTATTACTTTATCTCCACATATATATATAACATGAAGAGAGAGAGAAACGAGAGATCCAAGAACTGTAATTGAAAGTATCTCTTCCTGCCAAAGGTCATGTCAGAAAATTTTGTTGAAATGTTATATATGAATGATTCATATCTTACATTAACTTTTGATACTATTATTATATCTTGAAAGTATCTTTTGTGAAATAATACAACTCTCTAAAAAATACATAGCTCACCTTTCACGTTTCACTATAGACTATAGTACACCACTCTCATAGAAAACATGATAGAAGTCAAGCCTTTTATCTCTTATAGGAATGACAATTGTCAATAAAATGGGGGAGATGGTTATATATTAAGTAGTAAGAACAATATCAAATTTCAAATAAAGTATAGTCTGCATAATACATGTGTACATAATCATGTACTGTAAACATGATGTAGACATAATGGAGAGACACTGAAGGCTCTCGAGAAAGACAAGCTTTATCTAGTCAGTTATATTATATTGACTATACACAAATGTAATTTGTATATATATATTTCCTACCCATTTTATATATGTGATGACATTCATCGTTTGACAGAATTGTCCAAATGATTCCAAAAACTCTTTGAGAGAGACAGTCTATTGTTATATTATTTTACATCTCTCTCTCTCTCCATTTAATGAATATAAAGTACTTGGAAAACTCAACTTTATTCTCAACACACACAACATGAGGACATGAGCTAATATTACATGTTGACAAATAGTTGAAATACTTTAAATACCAAACTTTGCAAAATATGAATGACAAGTAAAAGAGACCACATTCATTTTATTTTTACCACGAATCATGCATTAATAAACTACTACCACACTACTGTACGAGTACTTTCTGTTATTTTCCAATTCAATCATTTTTTAAACCATTTTTCCCCGAAAATTATTTTTTTAATTAAAAGTAGAAAATTTTTTCCTCTTTTTGGCACATAAATTTTATGTCCATGAGGAGAAAGAAAAAAAAATGTTACACGAAAATGACATGTCGACATTGAGTTTTATTTGCCGCCCTTGCCCTACTACCACGACCACTAGTCACTGTGACTCTCCATAATGGTTACCATCACCATATGCCCCCATATACAAATACATTATGGCTAATGTGCGTGAGTCCTCGTAACCAACCACCTACGTAATTTCCTCCCATATTATAAAAGTACTAAGAACACTCCAAGTAGTCACTTGACTCAATACATTCTCTCTCTCTCTCTCTCTCTCTCTCAATGACATTATACACATGCATTAATAGCCATGTCTACATATTATTTTATGGTAACAAGTTCCTCTCTTTCTCTTTATAGTCATTACATTCATATAAGTGTGTGTGTACTTCATGTCACATGTATCAACCCTTTACCTTACATTATTGCATGTGCCCTACAATCTACTCTACACCTCCCTCAAATATGCTGACGACAGTAACGGCGCTTTCTCTCTCTTGACGTCGTCCCTCTCCCCCTCCTCCTCCTCCTCCCATCGTCCTCTATAATTCTACCTCTCTTGGTCTTTCTCTATAAAGAGATAAAAGCAAATGATACTTTTAAACCCCATGCCTCTCTCTTAGGTTTCTCTCTTGTCCTCCCGTGACTTTAGAACAGCACCTCCAATTTTTATTCTATACTACTCTACTGTGTCTAGAGAGTATCCACCTTTTGTCCCCCCTCCTCCTCCTTCTCCCCCTTTACCACGACTCTCACTCTCTTTGTGTGATTGCTGGATAAGAGAGAAAGCATTATAATCGGAATTTTTTTTTTGGGTTGAGAAATGTCCTTGTCTATTATGTTATTTCATGTCTTTTGTACTCGAGAGAGAAAAAAAAGGCCCTCTTGATATTTATTTGACTTATAATTTCATTTCTGTGTAGTTTTTCCGCCCAATCTTGATTCGTATAATGGGCTAATAGACTGTATGCAAAATGAATGATTATTCAACATGCCACACGCCGTAAGGTTGCTGGAAATAAACTGATAATTATAATTAATGACACTTTTAGTTCTATTGAACCTCCTCCCCTCCTCCCCCTCCCCTGCCCTCCCCCCCATTTCTTCCAGTTGTCTCGTCTCAATTTATTCTGTGCACATCATTCATTTTATTACATAACAATGCATGCGAGAGTAAGGACAAGACTTGTGAGTGAACTGAGAGAGGCGAAAGAAGGAGGAGGAGGGGGAATGTGAATTAGAATGAAGAGTGATGAATACAAGAATTGGAATTGGAGGAGATGATTCGTCTAGCCTTATAACAAGTAGCACCCTGAGGATAAAATTTTATGTATAGTATGGAACTCACGACAGTATATATAAATATGGAACTTCTTGAATTCTTGCATGCAAATCCAAATTCCCACGAAACGATGAACTCAAAGCTAAGCGGAAAACTCATTGCACTGTCTCTACATTTAGATACAGTCATTTCATATCGACCTATTCATAGCTCACTCTCTAAATTCTCTTGTTATATCTTAGTCTTCTTCATGTACATATGTATATTTGCTTAAATTTAAAGAGACTCAGAAACTCTCTCTCTCTCTCTCTTCTGACGGTGAGGAAAATCACATTGAGAGGTCGTGGAAAATCCAGTCAAAGCGGAATGACATCATTTTGAAAAGCGACACCGTGGTGACATTCTCATTCTGCTTCTCAAGAAGAAACAGCAGAGAAGCTAGTTCCTAGTTTCTAGAGAAAAAAAGTGTTTTATACACTTCTTCCTTAAGCTATAATATATTATATACATATATATACTGACTGTGAGTAGTACTACCTCCATTTGCCAACGTAGACGCTTTTTCTATATTATTCTTCCTTTTTTACGTACCTTTATCCATATACAATGTAATATATAGAGATTCAGGTAAGTCTGTATAAGGACGACGTCAGACTTTTCTCTCGCCCCATTTTTTCACTTTCTCTCTCTCTCTCTCTTGTCTCTACCTCTAATGCCACCATGCTTCCTCTCTATTTTTTTCGCTTTGATGTAAGTGGAGAGAGTGGAGAACTTGAACCGAATTTATCGTTTACTTTGACACAGGGAAAGAGACATAAAGGTGAAGTATAATGTGGAAAACAAATAATATATTATTATGTAATCACTATTTTAGTTTGTGCATTTAAAAAAATATTTTACTCTCATCATTTCGTCATAATATTAATTACCACTGATATTACACACAAACAAGTATAAGCCATTTTTACCACTTTCATACTAGAGATTATGTTTAAATAAATAGATTTAAAAAACAAAATATAAATTTCAAAAACTCCGTTTCAAGAAAAATGACGTCACTCAAAAAAACTAAAATGGTGTCAACTTAATATTTAAAATTAGGGGTATGATAACTGACCGTGTAACTTTAAGTGATTTTTTTTAATATATAAAAACAGAGTTTTAGAACCTGGAGAAAAAAAAGAAAGTTAAACTACCCGTGGGCTGATTGAGTATGTGGTAGAATTTTTTTTTCTAATATAAAGATGGTTAACTAGGGAGAAACCATAAATTGGAGAAAGCACTCAATTTACATTAAAATATATATATTAGGGGAATCAAAGGTGTTTACCCTATACAACAAAATTCTCCGTAAAAAGAAGAAGAAGAGTAATACGATTCACATGGAAATGAGAGCAATAGCCCCCATACACCCTCCAGCCAAATGATTCCCCTTGAGTGCAACTACATGATTCATTTTAATTTATTTTATTCGCCACCCCCCTTCCAGTTCAGCCCAAAAATGTATATTTCGAATATCAAATCATTTAAATTTTCTATTCCCATTTCTATTCACACTACAAAAGTAGAGAGACTTTATTAAATAAAAAAACCATATTAATCAAATACAAAATTGACACGTTATAAAATTACATGTCACTTGTGTTGCAACTTTGAATACAAAATAGAATAGAGAGAGAGAGAGAGAGAGAAGAAAAAAGTAATAATAGAAAAAAAAAGAATTGTAATTGGATTGAAGGGGATAATATTGTCAAGAATGTATAAAGAATTTAATAATACAAAAAAAAATAATATTTTTGGTCCCATTCTAGACTCCACATATTTTTTTTCAAAAGAGAGAAAAAAAGAAAGAAGAATTGAATGAGGCCTTCACTCAACAAGCTCTAAATCTTTGTCCTTCAAGAATTCAGAGTCCCATGAGGACAAGAGAGATTCATGTGAAGGAATTGTCCACTCAATTGAAGAGGAGGGAGGGGATGAAATATATATTGACACAAAATATAGTCCATGGATTTGGAATGATTGGATATGGAGGACTGGACCAAGTGACACCTGTGGGTAGTAAAGAGGGGGAGGAGGAGGAGGAGGAGGAGGAGGAGATAAATGGAAAGACCATGTTCCCTATCCCTACTTTGCCCCCCCTCCTACTCTGTGGGTACCTGGCTACCAAAGGATAATCCACGACTCATGTCATTACCATGGAAACGATCCACACCACATCACATCAGTCATCCACTTGAGAAAGCATTGAAAGTATAAAAAAAACACAAGAGAAAAAAAACTAAAGCTTTCTACAATAGACAAGATAAGAGGAGAGAAAGAATGAAATGGACGTATAGCTAAAAAGGACAAAAAGTTTTTTTTGTAGGTGAAAAGAACAGGATTTGTTCTTATGATCCTCCTCCTCATACATACAAGACAGAAAAGAAAGACAAGACCTAGTTTGGGAGAGAGAGACAGTTTGTAATGCTGACAAAAGAGGTAAAATTGTATGTACATGATGAATATTATTGAAGAAGAAAAAGTCCATTGACTTTGGATGGAGTAAGTACGACAAAGAGAGAGAAAAAAAAGCTTTACTAGTACCCTTTTTTATTTATAAAGGCATGCACGTGTTTGATGAAATAGCATAAGTAGTCTAGTCTTTCCTCTTATAAAAACCCACCTTTCCCTTAGTCTCCCCTCCAGCCTGGCTCAATGAGGAAGAGCCAGTTCAAATAAAGGGAAAGGTAAGAGAAAGTTGGCGGGGAAGGGAGATAGAAAGTAGAAAGTAGAAATAGGGGGGATAGAATGAATACAGTGACGAGCTAAGGACTATGAAAAGGAAAGAGGAGCGGCAGAGGGTTGAATGAGGCAAAGAGGAATAAGGTTGGTGGGGCTGTTGTGCTGAGAGAGCACTTGATTTTTAGTGGATAGACGACGACGAGAGTGAAAACCGTGAAAGAGGGAATCCAGGGAAGAGATCCAGAGAGGTACAAAGTGAAAGTCTCACAGAAAGAGAGAGAGAGAGAAAGCACGGAACAAGCTTCTTGTACTTTGGGTTGGTGAAAAAAAAATCAATATTGATGTGTAGGCTGTAGCACACACAGTACAGCTCAAGAGAGAGAGAGAGACCGGGCACACAGATCGAAACCTGAGAGATCCGCTCTTTTTAACACGGAACTCCAATACAGTGTACAACACAGAAAGAGATACAGAAAAATAGTTGCAAAGAGAAAGAGAGGCAAAGCGAGACGGACAGACAATACAGATAAAAAAGGGAAACAGAGTGAGAACGAGAGAGAGAGAGAAAGCGACAAGGGAAAGGGGGGAAAGACAAGTAGAGAGGAAACAATCAACGTTCAAATTTCTCTATAAGACTTTGGACAACACTTGTCTCCCATACATCAAGACAGGAGGAGTCCTGTAGAGAGAGGCAGCTCACAGATTTTTATTACTATTTTCTATCCATCCTTCAAACTAAAAACTTGTACATTGTTTCAAAATAACAGGAAAAGAAGGAATTCAAAGTTTTTTTCTACAAATTTCTTTGTTTTCTTACACACAAAGATTGTGGATTGTGATGTAGGAGTAATATGAAAAAATAGGGCATTCTTCCCTACATTTTTTTCTACAAAGACAAGGAGAAGAGAGGGAGGGGGGGAATGTAGTGTAAACTAGGTGTAGGTGGAAATAAGGAAGGAGGAAGCGTAAGTGTATAAGTTGAGTTCTTGTGTGGCGCATTCATTCATTTGTTCATTTGTGAGAGCGGTTGGTTAGCCGGGTCTTTCCCTCCCCTCTTGCCTTCCACTCGGGTATTGTGTGTGGTGGGTGAATGTGTACATGTTCTCTCTCTGACGATTCTACTCCACAGGAAAAATCTCCCCAGATGAGAGTCGATTCGGCTCACTCACTTCTCCTTTCCCTGACTCCCGATCAGTGACTGACGGACAGGGAGAGCGACTTGACTTGTTTTTCTTGAATTCAACTCGGGCTCCTCATTCAAGCTTGGTTGATTCTTTTGGTGATTTTTTTTCCAGTCAAGTTCCATCTCTATTGTCTTTCTCTATCTCTACTAAATTTTTTTACAGTTGGTGAAAAAAAAAGATAAATAAAAATTGGAAACAACCACAACCACAAAAAATCGACTTTCTCTTTAAAAGAAGAAAAAAATAAATATCAACGACACATCCAATCATCCGTCACCTTTTTTTTAAACAATATTTGATTGTGCGTGTAAAAAAAAGTGTATTGTGCGTATACGAAAAAAAAATTGATTTATTTCACAATTGAATTTGAAATAATGTTGTTGAATTCAAAAACAACAAATTGTACAGAAGAGTTAAATTGTGGACAAAATTACAAGTCCACCATTACGACTACAAGTAAGAGTGAAAGGGTGACAGTGTATCTTTTTTCATGTCCAATTAGTGCTCACTCAAACTTTCTCTCTCCTTTCTCTTTTAGCCACTACCCCCAAGACTAATTGTTCTCTAAAAAAGAACAGACTTTTTCTTTTGTGTGTATCAAATCCGACCCTACTCTTTTTTTTTCTCGCTCTCTCGACTTGGTCGACTAATCGTGTGCAAAGTAAGTGCTCAACGTCTTCCATATGTTAGTTCACAAATAACAAATCTTCTACTTGTTCTACGTATACACACACACAAAAGTGTTGAAGGCTGAAGAGCTAAAGTGTGTTCTCTCTCTCTCTTATTAAAAGTCTAGGAATTGTGCATGGAACTTCAACTCCTCTCCATTGCCAACACCATGCCATTACGTACTCACCCTGCTTACACTTGGACTCTAACCCTGTGCAAACAGATTTTCTTTTACTTTTAATTCCACTTCAAACCGACAACTTCTCCCTCTAAAGACAAGTCAGCCAGCCTTTTCTTGTGTGTAGTACAGTGTACACTGTGTGCAAAAGCTACAATCTCTCTCGCTCTTTTGTACTCGTGAAAATGGATTCAAACTTGTGTTAGTCTTAAAGCCGTCATTCTCTATTATACAACAAAAAAGGGAGAGAAAACCCATCATAACCCCTTAAATCCTCTCTACTACTTTATATAATAGAGAATTCATCTAAAAAAAAACTGTTTGGAACAAAAGAAGACTAACCTTTTCCCTCTCTCTCTCTCTCTTTCTATGTGTCTCTTTCTCCATCTCCAATTTTTTGCTGGTCTGCTCTATAAAGAAAAAAAAAGCCTGCTACACGCACTGACATACTGAAAAGATCCATCATTATCTTTTGATAGCCACGATAACTCATTCAATCAACCCACTAACTCTATTACCCTCTTCTCTAAGAAGCGTATAAATCTAGTAAGGAGAGAAGAAAGGAGAGAAAGTTGTTTTCAAGTAAACCCACTTTCTCCGGTTTTCGTGGTCTGTCTGTGTCTGTACTCCTACTCCTTTTCTCTCTTCTTCTTGTGAGAGTGTTTACCAGTATCTTCTCTACTGTCTTGCATATTAGACTATGTTGGCCAAGACATTTTGTGCACGTCGTGGATATGGACATGGGCAGCAACATGTAGTTGAAGAAAGACTTTAAGTGTGAGAGACTACAAAAGTCTTTTAACTCACTCACTTTCATTCTATTTATTTTCATTCAATTTACCTCCTCCACCACCTCCTCCTCCTCTCTTTCTCTTTTATCCCTTTTTTAACTAAAGTTCTCATTCATATTTTCCAGCCTGTCACTCTCCCTCTCTCTCTCTCGTGTTTTGTTTTTTTTGTGAACAAAAAATTATTCAAAAAACTTTCTCCTGCTTCCTTCACCAGCCTCCTCATAAATAACGAGGAATATTCACAACAAGGACAGAGAGACTGACGGTGGTGGTGTTGTTGTTTATGAGACCAAGTGTATAAAAAAAACTTGTTGTTATCCCATATTTCCTTGACAAACTCCACGCAACTCTACTTTCTCCTTGTATATGTTGTGTGTGTGTACTTTCAAATATTAAAAGGAAAAGAGAAAAGGGAAATAGCTCGCCTTTCAATTTGCACTGTCTCTTTTTTTCTCTACAAGAAAATACAAGAGAGAAAGTACATATATATAGAGAGAACGGCATGCTATGGAATTTTTTTCTGTTTACGTCAACAACTTGTACCCACTACCACCCGGATACACATGCCCCTCGTCAATATTGTCGTCGTCGTGGTCGTTATGATCAAGACAAAAAATTTTTTTGGACAGGAACCAGACTTTAATATAGTCTCAGATTGTACAAAGAGAGAGAGTTGCCATGTCTGTACACACGAGAAATAAATGAAAAAATAATATTAGGTACTTTTTTCACTTTTCTCCCTTCTCCCTTTCTCTCTGTCTCTGTCTCTCTCTCTCTCTCAGTTCTCGTCTAGTGTGACTCGTATTTGTGTATGAAGAGGGGGGGGGGAATGGAATGGACAGGGAACAAGAAAAGTCAATTAAATTGTACCTCAAATTTTACGATACGCTCTTTAGACCCATAGTCAACTCTCTCTAGTTTTCTACTCTCATCATTTTATATTTCAACTTTTTTCCACTCACACACACAAAAAATGGGGGACTAGTGAAGTGAGGAGAGAGTTTGAGAGTGAAGAAATAATCATTACAAAATAAGTTGTCATTTATTCAACTCTAATATTACATAATAATTCCCAGAATTTTGACTCTCTCTACGTCTCACTGTGTCAGTGTATGTGTGTACGAGTATACGAGTGAATACAATTAACAACGAGGAAAAAAGGAGCAAGAGAGAAAAAAAGGATTTTGGAAAGGTGGAGTGGAATTTCAAAATCAAATACAAGTCAATTAATGCTGCAATACTGAAACCAAAAGGGAGAAAGTTAGGAGGGAAAATCAAGAGGGGAAAGTGTACAGTGATATATATACATATATATTGTATTATATCACACAATCTAAAAAAATAAAAATAAAAGTTATAATAATGGAGTAGAGGTAGACTGACGAGAGAGTGTTTTTGTGATAATTACCGTGTTTCCCTGCAAATATATCTATATATATATATACACGTACGTATATATTTATTGCAAAGCAAGTTGAATGAATATCGTAACTAGAATTGATATAATAGACTGTAATTACTAAGGAGAGAGACTTTTTTGGTGCTGCAGCATGTAGTGTCTGTAAAAAAATATAAAGAGAGAAAAAAAAATTAATTAATTTTTTTTTCCAACTCCGGTAATTAACTACACTTATTCACTAGAGACGAGGAGGAGAGTACTTTCTCTTTCTCTTTCCATTTTCTTCTTGTGAGTTAAAAGTGAAAAAGAAAAATAATATTAGTTTGGATCACAAATAAACAAGAGTGCAAAAACTTTCTCTTTTTCTTTCTTTTACTTGGAGAAACCAACAAACTAACAAGAAATTATTGTTTTATCCCATGGAATTTAAGTTTGAATTATTTCTTTCTCTTGTTGAACGAGGTGATTGAGTTTTTTTCTCTCTTTTGTAAGATGAGAATGAGATAATCCATAGCAATCTTCCATCTTGTTTGTTCACGTCTCTCTCTCTCTCTCTCTCTCAGTGCGTGTTTATGTGTTAAGATCAAGAGAGATATTTTGTGAGAGGCGTATGTTCAAGTTGAAAATTGGCAGTGCGAGAATTGAGTGTAGTACACATACACAGATCGTAGTAAAGTGGAAGATGGGAATGGGGCTGTAGTAGAAAAATAAATAAAAAATAAATAGGATAGCGACAAGTGGCAAGAGAAGGAAAAAAAGCAAGGGAGAGAAAACTAATTCAAAGTTGGAGTATCAGTTTTGTCCAAACTGACAATGTTAATGGAGTTTCATCTCACAACAAAGCTATATATTTCTCTCGAGATCCCCATCAAAGTCCCAATGGTCAACTCCCCTAGTCATCTCCTCCCGTTTCCAGCCGTCTCCGTCTCCTCCCTATCATCATGATCATTATCAAGTTTATCTGACAAATTATTACTACAAGAGAAAGTCTTTTTGACCCATTCAAAACATGGCTAAAATGTCTCTCCACGTACAATCTACCCTACTCGACCATCCACAACTCTTGTTCTTACTTTTTTCTCATAAATCTTGAGACTACTACAGACGAACAAGAAGAGAAAAGAAGAGAGACTGGATTCAGTGACCATTTGACTGTCGTGTGTGAGTGTGTGGTCTGTCGTCATGGTTAGATAATAGTGACTTACGACTTGGGGCTCCACTGTCCTTTATAAGACACCCCTCGCCATGAGAAAAAAAATCACAATAGGCACACTCCAATTTGTTCGGTGTTCCGATCTACTAGCCTACAGCCCCCATAAGTTTCTTTCCCTCTCTCTCTCTCCATAAAAAGTGAAACAGAGAGAAAGTGAGGAAAAAAGACGGCCAAATTGGTATTAAGGTGAAAGTAGAAAGTGAGGGGCGGAAAAGTAAAGAAATGGAGAAATTGTGGTTACAAGATGCTCTAACCCCTCCAACAAGGACAAACGGATAATAGACCATGAACCATGAATTGACCATTTGTATGTAGTGTGGGATGCAGTGCACTGAAGAAAGTTGTTTGGAGAAAGAAGAAGAAGAGCAAAAAGCAAAAAAAGTGTGTGTGTGTGCCTGTGTGTGTAGTGAATGATTTAGCAATCTCTCACTCTCTGTACTTCTTTTTTTTCCCTCCAATCTCTCAATGAGGTTAAATCCAAGTAGCCATCAAAAACGGAACTAATAAAAAAAAGAATAGAGAAAGAGAGAAGGTGGTGTGATGTTACACTAGTTGAAGAGAGAAAGCAAGAGAGAAAGTACAGCAGCTGGAGTATGATGAGGAGAAAGAAGGACGTATAGAGAATAGATGATGACATTATCGAGCTTCATTTGATTTGAAAGGCCGTATACCCAAAAGATGTTGAATTCGATTTAAGTTTCTTTTTTCTCTCCCTTCCTCTTCCTCTACTCACAACTCTGTGTCACAAGTGAAGGAAGGAAAAAAAAAAGTTGGATATGGAGAAAGTTTCCTTGACTTTTTATTATGTATATAAACGTCTATAATATTAACAGAAATATTTCTCACACACAAGAAAAAAAATAAAATAAATATGGACTCAAAAATATTCTATACAAATTGACTTTATCAAGTTTTTTTGGGGGACTTTCACCACAAAAAAAAGAAAGGACAAGTTTAACTGTCAATCTCAGTGGTTTAAGCAATATGTACAACAGACAAGAAAGACATTGTCAAGTTCTTTCATATTGTGAAAATTTGATAGTTAAAATATTCATTCTACTCACTTGGATCCTTGGTGAAGTGTACAGAATATTTTGTACTGAATTTCCATTAATTTCTATTAAAATCTCCATGTGATTTTTGTGCAGTGTACAAAAAATTTAACCAATCTCCTGGTATAATATTCCAAAAAAGTGTTTAAAATAATAATAATTATAATTAAAAAACTATTTCACTCCATGGTCATGTTATAACTACGGAGATGAGCTTATCTGGGCCTTCTCAAGTGCTTCAAAATGAAATCGTCGAGTCTGGAAAACAAGATGAAGAACAAAAAGGAAGAGATGAACAAGTAACAAGTCATTCTCATACCTTCGTCACAACGGCAGTCACATCAACTTTGTCAGGTATAAAAATAAAGTCAAAAGTTCATCTCCCTCTTTCCTATTAGTTTTTCTAAAGGTCAAATGATCATTTTATGTTAATATTTTCATTATAACTCTTATTAGTTTTGAGACATGATATTCTCATCGTGCACAGGATAGAGGTACCTGACATCAAAAAACTGAGACTAGTTTTTAATGTTCTCATGAATCATAGAAATTTATTGACATTTTACAACTCTCCCTAGTCCCTAATTTCCCTACAGGATTGTCTTTATATTAATTATACATTTATTAAATGATTCCAACCTTGTCCCTTTTTTTAGGACTAAGGGGTAGTGATGGTGCAACGTCATCAGTTCCATCCTCCTCGGGAAGTGGAACTGGAACAGGAATTGGATCAAGAGTCACGGGACCAACGACAACAGAGAGAGAAGACGAAATTTCAACAGCCTCCCCTTCCCGTTCCCCCAATAGTAGGGGGACGGGTAAAGTTGGGAATGTGGGACAAGAAGGTCTTACAGGTGACATTGGGCAAATTGAGGATGTCAGTGGCGTCGCACCAGGATCAAATGTTACAAGGTACAATTTGTAATTGGAATCTTAACTTGATTTTCTCTCTTTTTCTCTTTTTTTAATTTCATTTTGACCTCCTCCACTTTCTCCACCTCCTCATTTTCATTCACCTCCAGTTTTTTTTCTTCAAGTCCTCGAGGATAAAGATAAGGAGAAAATTTTCAAGTGACAGAATTAGTCCGTAGAGACTTTTTCAAGAGTGGAACAACTCCAGTTTTTTAAAGGCATGTACAGAAAAGGCTACATAATACAAAGGAGTAGGAGTATATATGTAGTTTGTAGTATATTTTTTATGTAGTATAAATTATGATGGAGGATAGATATAGAGATTGAGACAAGAATGAATAGGATACATCATCTTTTATTTCATCCCATCTCACCCACTCACCACTTTTAGCCTCTACTCTGTTTATCTTTACAATGAATCTCATTCCTATGGCAGAGGGAACCACTCAGAGGAGGAGAGAAAGTGAGGGGGATGGGTTGAATGTATAAAATTGTCTCATGGATTATATTATGTATAAGGCAATCCTACTTGGTTTACCACCATCCAATCTTCCCTCTGTCAACAACTTTCTCCTCCTTTCTCCCTTCTCATATCCTTCCGAATATCTTCAATCTTAGCTCAGCATGTTCATAAGTACTCTCTCTCTCTCGTGTACTGGACAGGCCTTCCTTTTCTACTTTTATGTACCAAAAAATTTTTACGTTTTAAGTAATCTGTCATCATCAAAGTATAGTCCTTGTCCCTTGTTATAATATTAACATTTTCTCCTCCATATTATATTTCACCAGAGGACTACCCTTATGCATTGTACCTTTCTCCTGTGCATTGGGTAGTATGTAATGTATCTTTGTCCTTTGTGGAAAGGGAAAAATAATACCCTCTCCAAAAAGTTGTTCATGTCATATTGAATATAGAGGTCATTATGCTTTTAGATATCCTTGTGTTTCAACCAGAAAAAAGATTTTTTTTTGTATATCACATACCCTTCCGGTGGTTCTCCCTCTGTGTGTCTGGCCTTCTTTGTAACATTTACGTCATTCCTCTTTTTCGTAATAAATAGGCTGTAGCCGTATGTGTAGACTTTATCTGTTCTCTAGGGAAACCCAAGTAAAATTGTTCGTGGGAGATTTTACGTTCTTACAGTGAAACTCTTGAGGGCTCCTACCATCACACAAGTTTCCCTTGATTTGATCTTATGATGCTATAGAATAGAATTAATGTAAATTTTTAATGAAATCTTTTTTTTCTCTTTTCTCCTCTCCTTTCTCCACTCTTTTTGTTCTTCTCTGTTTTTTTTACTCGGGTTCATGTTCCTCATTGTGGATTTTTTTAACGATGGGGAATTGTATTGGGAAAATTGTAGAGTGTACAAGAAATGTGCATCGAATGGGAGTCTTGCTGTGTACGTGGGAACTAGAACATTGACCGTTACCGGAACTCATTTGGAACCTCTTAAGGGCGTCTTAGTCTTTGACCACGAGTCTTTAGTTCAACAAATTTCCAATGATTATCGTATCTGGGTAAGAACATGATCATTTTTTTTTCTTTTATTTTTTTACTATTTTCTATTTTATTACGTCATCATCATCATCATCAAAATTTATCTCAATTTTTTCATTCACTAAAACTGGAATAATGTATAGAAATTTATGGAATAAAAATGACCTTTAACACTCTCCTTTTTATTGAAAGAGGTCATGATTGTCAAGGATTTTCTTTTTTGATGAGATGGATGACAAATGAGTGATAAAATGGTTTGAATGTGATTTTAATAATTTTTATTTTATTATAGGGCCAAATTACACTCACATTTCGTTATGGTAGAGAAGATGAAGAAGTTTTGGGGTTACGATTTTGTAATGAAGCCATTCTCGCACTCAAACAATTGTGGCCACCCATGTCAAGAGATCCTGAGGATCCTGATGATGAGGATGAAGACTTGACTCCACTTCAGGTAATTTAGAAATTTTTTATTTTATAAATCTTAAGTCACTGCTAAAAAAATGGAAATTTTCATCAATCAAAGGATTAATCTTTGTAGTCTTTTGAGTTTATAAAGTGAGACATTTATAATTAAATTACTCAATATTCTTATTTTTTTTATCAAAGTCTTTTAAAGGCCATTAGGTTAGAGTCAATATTAATTAATTAATATTTTAAATTCTGTAAAAGCATCTTATTTTATCCAGTCTAATTCAATTTTACTTGATAATTTATAATAGACGAATAATGTTATGTTAAAAGGTTAAAAAAATTCAAAAGTTAATTTAACTAAAATTAGTCAAAGACTATCCATTAGACTTTTTTTTGTATCATCAAAGAAGATCAAGATCAAAAAAAGTTGAGCTTTATCTTAATACAAGTAGAGTGTCCTCAGCAATTAATTTTATACTCGATCTTTTTTTTAGAATATTTGATATGCTCTTATCTCCTTCTTATCTCCATATCTTTTACATCTTCCTCATTTATAATGTCTATCAATAAATAATTAAATAGTAGTGGGAGTGAGTGTGTGGGAGTGAAGAACCTTGAAAATAATTAAATTTTACAATATTGAATATAATTTTTTCAAAAAGGTTAGACAATAAATAAATTACCTATATGCATTTATAGGTAATATTATAAAAGTTTTTTTATCACAAAAATAAAATAGAATTGGTGACATTCCAAAAAAAACTTTTTGATTTGTCTTTTACATTTTTCCTGTAATTTTACATGAAATGGAAATGGGTAAATGTAACAAAAAAATGGTTAATTAATTTTTTACAGACAGTTTTGTTGGAAAGAGTACGTTCTTCCGCTACAACTGATTCAATCAAATCAGTGCCATTTGTTCTATGTGGCGGCCCTGTTGGCTTAGGATCCTTTCCACCACCACCCTCCGTTCTTCTTGCTCCAGCAAAACCCTACCGTGGTTCACCCATTGGAACTATCTACGATCTTCGTATCTACGCTTGTAAGTTTGTCATATTTTTTTATATCTAAAAGGGAAAGACAGACACTATCTAACAATCCTCAAAAAAATTCCTTTGCCTCTTTCATCTCCTCCCATTTTTCTGTTTTCACTTTTCTCTCTCTCTCTCTCTCTCTCTACTCCAAAACGCAAACATTCAAATCTAAGTTTGACGTAAAGTTGCACTGGGAGATGACATCTCCACACAACTCTCACTCTTGTGTAACAATTTCTTTTCTCTTTTTTTCTCAAGGAGAAAGGAGAAAGATAGAAAAAAACTTTTGAAAGTTTTTACCATAAATTCAATCCCATTACAGACATACAGATGCATATTTTTCCTCCATGTGTGTGTGTCTGTGTGTCTATCTGTACAGACATACTTTGGTACATATATCTGTAAATACAGACAAATATCTAGCTCTCTATTTTTTGTGTAGGAGACTCAGTTTAACATTTGAAACAAAAGCTTGGTCGCTTAGCCTCTACTTTCTCTCTCTCTCTCTGGCTTTCTCTCACCGCATATCAATACAGACGGTCACCCACAAGGACATTTGAGAGAGTTTGTAAACGCGTAAAAGTGTGATTGTAATTTAAAGGGGGGAGAGTGTGTGTGTGTGTGGAAATGAATAAGAAAATATGGGACGCAAGGGGAAGGGGATGAGGACGTAAATATGGGTCCATTACGTATTTTACGATGCACTCTCCCCCCTTTTTCTTTCCCCCTTTCTCTCTCTCTCTCTCTCTGTTTTTACCTCCAAAAGGATAAACGTGGAAATGGTTAAATATTCCACATTTTTTTTGCCATCCTTCCTCAAGAGAGAAATAACTACAGTCAAATTTCCGACTGTCGTCTGTCTGTCTTTCTCTCACACTCAAAGTGACGTATAGGGACGGTAGGAATGGTTTACAAAGTGGGGGAACTAAATTCAATGTTAAATGTATCTCAGCATCCTTCTTTCTCTTTTCACTTTCACTGTCTGTCTCTCTTATTTTAGTGGAGGTAGACAGGAACAGACACTTAGGAACTGTTGGAATGAGTTTCTTTTTCTGTTAGTTTATTCTTCCTTAAAATATACACTTTCTCTCTCTCTCTACCACAAAGAGAGAGAGAGAGAGAGAGAGAGAGAGAAAGCAAAACTGGAGGATTATTATACTAAAAAGGTGGACTATGGGATACGGACTTTGGCTGGTAATACTAAACGAACTAAATGGTCACACGTGACATTGCAGGGAACTTATTTACATTTTTATACACACAAAGTAAAATAAAGGTAAAAAAAGTATTCTCTGTAGACTGTAGAGAAAGACAAAAAGTTCTTAGCCAGTTAAAAAGGAAGAATAGACACACATGGAGAGGCAGGGACTTTGAGATTCGGGTTTAGCTTTTAGCTCCATTATGCAAACAATTTTTTAGACTCACTTAGTCTCTCTCTCTCTACTGATACTTGAAACTTGAGCGTCATGTCCTCTCTCTCTCTCTCTGCATTGTAATGGGAGCGTGTGAGTTTGATATCCCAGACACTTTCTCCTCAGTTTGCATTCTGCATGCTCATTCAGTCTGAAGAGACTTGGAGACTGAGGACGAGGGACTTTTCTATAATAAAAGAGGACGGGAGGAAAAGATGTAGAAAAAGGAGAATCTTTTGTCTTCTTTTGAATAATCAACTTTACCCCCATTGTTCTCCATCAATTCTATTCTATATCCAGAATATTTTCTCTCTCTCTCTCTCTCTTTTTCGGAATTTTATATAGAACCTCCTTTTATTTATTATAGGCCATGCATACTAAAACACATTCCTTCCTTCCGTTAAAACCCAGCATGGTGAACAATTTCTTGAGAGTTTTTTTTGACTTGCCTTCAATCTTCAATTGATATAGAAATTATTTTTTTGTGTGTATTATACAAAAAATTCTTTCTCTTTCCTTTTTTTCAATAGAAAAGACAGAGAGAGAGAATCTTTCTCATGTACAATGTAATTTACTAATTTTTTTTTATTCTCGTTCCATTTTTAATTGTTTTTGGGAATTTACATATGAATTCTCTCTTCATTTTTCTCTCTCTCTTTCTTTCTCTTCAATTTTCTTCTTCTTTTCAGAATAAATTTCATTATTTTCTCTCTCTCTCCAATCGATTTTTATTAACATTGTAGAAAGGAATTTATTTCCTACTCTCTTTTTTCTCCCCCCCCCCCCTCATTTTTTATACCTGTCACCTTTACAACACAATGCACAATGTAATTAGACAATGAAGAGAGAGAGAGAGGGAAAGTGAAAGTGGGAGTGAATTTAATTTCGTACACATTTCGCACTCTTGAGAGTTGAATGTTCTCTTACGTAATTGAAGAGAGAGAGAGAGAGAAAGTAGAAGGGAAAGTAGAAGAAGGAGAGAAAAACTAAAAGAAAGGAGAAGAAAACATAAAAAAGGAAGGAAAAATGTGTACCTTTTTAACAAGAGACTAATGGTCACTGTACAAATCTATAATTATGAGATGTTCCCAACAACCCCTGTATATGTACATACAGGAAAAAAAATAAATAATTATATTGAAGCCAACCACATGGAACAAAGTATTTTAAAAACTATTCATCCATTTCATTTCTCATCTAAAATACAGAAAACGGGGTGTACGAGAGTGTGTTAAAATTCTAACTAATTTGTAATGTAGATTAGAGAAATGTCTATGTCTCGACAATAGTTAGTAAGCTCAATTTACTTTGGTAGCCTTTCCCTGTACACCTTCTCTCTCTCTCTCTCTTAATGTAATGCGTACATTACTCCCCTTTTCCTCCGATTTAGTCAAGCGAGGGAATGGTGATTGCTATTAACAAGTGTAGTAAAATTGTATAAATCGAAATTGGATAGAGAACTGGCTTTGATGTGTGAGTGTATGTAGAGAAAGCGAGAGAGAGGGAGAGGGGGAAAGTTCTAGTTCTGTGAAGACGAGAAGTTGAAAGTTTTGTGTATAGTTAATGATGGTTGTTTTCTATGTTGTTATGGCCTACAGCTTTAAATCCGGAGGAACGTCCCCCTAGAAGAAACCTTATTCGTCTGGCTCTTCGGGCAGGTGAGCAATTATTTAGTACTATTAAATTTCCCATGTTACAAAACTCTATTGCCTATTTTATTTTTTTAGTGTTTTACGTACATACTCGTGTACACAATAAAACTGTAGTTTTTTTTCTTTATGTTTTTTGGTTCAAATCTTGATCTTGATTTATAAAAAATTCTTGTTTGACACACTTGTATTGACAATGTAATTTTTTTTATTTATTTTTAATCTCCATGCTTCCATCAGTTCAAATGCCTTGCCTCAATGTCCCCTTTGACCTAAACGCTTCACTGGAAGCTAGACCCACATTTTTGAGTCGAGGAAAAATACGCTTCCATTGTGAACTCAACAAAAATGCCGTCCGTTATGGGGAACCATTAGAAGTACTGGTGAGAGTAAAAATAAAACATTTTGGGCTACCGTAGTATTTTTAACAATTATTTACCTGGACTCATTAACTTTTATTTTGTAAACTTTTTTTTGGTAGGTTGTGGTCCAAAATAATAGTCGAAGCTCTATACGCCGAGTCTTGGTAAAATTTTTCATTCTTTTAAAATGTTTCATTTCCTTGTCCTTGTCTGTAAAGCCTTTTTCCTTTTAATTCCCCTTTTGACCCTCTCCACCCCACCCACCAATATTAGTTTCTAATATCCAAGATTTATGTACGTACAACATCACATGACATGTTGTGTGGAATCTTTGTACTTTTTTCTGGAGGAGAGTCGAGTTGAGATTGCAAGATTCTACACTTTTATTTTATTTCTCTTTCTTTACTTTTCTTTTCTCTCCCTCTCTCTTTTATGTATCTTCCTTTCTACCTTTTGCTGTAAAAGGTAGAGGTATAATAGTAAAAAAAAGAAGAATAAAATCCCTGGAGGACCCCCCTCCTCCCCCACAGGGGGAATGGTAGACTAATACAAGTTTTCCTTTATTAGACCGTTGCTCAAGACTCTCTCTCTCTCTCTCTTCTTTGAACTAATCTCATCATGTCGACTAACAAAAGTTTATCTCTCCCCTTTAATCTCTCTTGCTCTCTCTCTCTTGGTCTGTTGAAAGTTGAAAGTAGCCTGTGTGTGTTTGTGTCGTGACCATTTGATAATGGAACTGTGTAGGTTGGTTGGGTGGGAGAAAGTAAAAGTAAAAGTAAAAAATTGTGTGGTGTGTCCGTGTAGGTTTCACTGATTCAGCAAGTGGACGTGTGTATGTTCACCTCAGGAAAGTTTAAGAATACGGTGGGTTGTGCTGATGACACTGTCCTCATAGTTCCGGGTGCATCACTCCAAAAACGGTATACTCTCATTCCAACGAGGGGTCCAGCTCGACAATGGCTTGCCTTGGAAGAAGCATTTGGTCGTGATCCCGTCTTAGCTCCATCCACTATCATTGACAATCTTTTTGGTAAACTTGTCGTTGCATCACCCCAACGGGGAGGGACGAGGAATGTTTTTGCTATCATCGTCTCTTACTACGTCAAGGTTTGTTTACTCTTTTTTTCTCTAACATTCTCCTTCCGTTTTCCTCCAAACATTTACATTTATATACCCCATACTATTTTCTATTCAATTATCACTTTCATCTTGGGTCTCCACTTTCCCCACTTTTCTCTTTACTGTAACATCAACCCTCTCTCTCTCTCTCTCTTTGTGTATTTTATCGACAGTTTTTATAGTCATTATGTGGTTGAATCACTATACGAACATTTTTTTTGTCTATATTAACTCCCACATTATACAATTTTATGTATATATATGTACACACTATGCAAAAAAAATATTTCTAAAGCAAATAACCCATCTCTCAACTCCGCTTTCTCCACTTTCTCTCTCTCTCTACACGTTAAAGTGTATCTGTAGTATCAAAAAACCTTTAAAATGGGTTTGAGATAGACAGGAGTACAAAGTATTTTCCAGTCTCTCTTTCTCTCTCACGTTACATGTATATTTTAAGTTTATATAAATTTGTATAGGAGAGAGAGAGAGAGGAATTTGTGAAAGTTGTGTAATATAATTTAGACATTTGTTTATACTACATAGAAATATATATGTATACGTAAACAAGAAGGGATCTCCTTTATTCATTCCACGTTTAATTATCCTACATGGTTCTTGACAGCCCATGGATTCTGGATCCCACTTGAAAATGTTGTTAACTAGTTATTACACAACATAGTACATGTACGAGAGTATACGAAGAGTGTACACTGTACCTAGTGTAGTGTAGAATTCCTTGAAATAAGTTTGAAAATTTGCATATTTGTTGATCTCTCCCATTTTCAACCCCCCCCCCCCCCTTCCCTCTTTTTCCTCCTGTCTTCCACCTCTCTCTCTCTCTCTCTTTTAAATTTCATTGAAGTTTTCTCTCTCCACGTATTATCATCATCATGAAAATGAGAGTACCATGGAGACCAAGGAGAAAGTATTTTTGGTTCTTTTTCCATATCTTGTTTTCTCTCTCTGTATATATATGTACCAAAATGTAAAAGTTTTTTTTCTACGTGGGTTTTTCTTAACCCATCCCTATTGCGTTTTTGTTTGCCATTCTCGTACATTTTTTTTCTACCTATCTCTGGCTTGTTCCCTTCATTCCTCATGATATGGTTGGAGTCTAGAGAGAGAGAGTAGGGACGTGTAATAGTTTTTTTTGCAAACCATACTGACTACTGACGTGCTTCACCTCTCTCTGAGTTTCTCGTTTGGCCATATTTAATAGTAAATATTTAATGGATGAATATAGAGGGAGAGAGAGAAAGTAAGAGTAGAAATGGATAGGATTTTACTTATTCCCTACAAAACCTCCTCTTGTAAAGTTCTAAGAACCACGGCATGCATAGAATTCATCAATAAATTTACATGGCATTCTCTCTCTCTCTCTACTTTCTCTACGAGTTTTTCACTCAAGGAGGACATTAAAAATGAATGGAAAGTCAGCTATTGTTCCAAATTCTCGCCCATAGCTAGAGGATATTGAATTATTAGTGATACACAAATAGCGTGACTGGTCTAAGGCAGCCAAGCTGATGCCTTAGATCTATTAGTCGTCATCGCTTTTTTCTTCCCCTCTCTCTCTCTCTCTCTCTCTTGATTATAGTGGACTAGAGCACACGATTAGACTAAAGCTGAAGCTTTTTGTGTATGAACGGACTCTCAAAAAAAAGTTGACTCTGTGTACCCATTTCATTAATGTTCAATACATTATAGAAAATTTAGGGAGGGTTAAAAGAGAATTTAATAACACATGGGGGAGACAAAGAAAAAAAACATGGAGGACAGTTACATCAATGAGACGACAAACTATTTTAATATTCTTTAGTCTAAATGACACATTGTGATCCTTTGTGTATTTCTACATTCAAATTTACTTTAGTCATCACATTTTGACATGCACCCCCTCCAAAAAAAATTAACTTTAACTGTCATGTATCATGTGACCCTCTTTTTATTATTTTTTAAATAATTTAATTCTTTTTTTTCTCTTTTTTTATAGGTGAAACTTGTTCTGGGTGGATTATCCTTGGGTCAGTGTGTTAAAGTGCCATTTGTTCTGTGAGTACAAATTTCATTGAAAAAATTCATTTAATTTTTTAAAATTATTTAATATTTTTTTGAAAAAATACTGCATAAAAATAGATAATGCAAAATATGTTAAATATATTTAATATCACGGCCATGTAAAATATCAATCGTGATTTATCTCCAATCTCCTTGATTATAGCAGAGAGTTTCAAAAATTTCCTGTGGTTTTTTTTGATGATAAAAAAATGTTTGCATACCCAAAAATACAAAAAAAAAAAAAACATGAAAAAAAATTATTTGTAATTTGTAGTCTTCCGCCTGAAAATGCCGAACCAGATCCATATCCGGAGCCAAGTAGTGGAGTAAATTGTACAGCCATATCCTCTGAACAAGGAGAGAGTCATGAAACTGGAGAAAGAGAGCCTGGACCAGGAGCTGTACAAGGAGAAATAGTTGCACAAGTACAAGAAGGACTAGGAGCCATGTCTTTGGCAACCACGTCAGTGAAAGTGACTGTAGAAAATGAAGGATTTCCAGACTCCATCCCTACAAGAGAAAGTCCACACGGTACAAATACCACGATTGTGTCCTCAACCACGGAAAATTCTGTGGAGCCAGGAGGCACAGCTTCAACGGATTTTCCTCGTAACCGTAAAATTAATTCGTAGCCAAAGCTAAAATCAAGGCTTTACAGTTTGACAACACAACAGTAAAGTCTACACAACAAAACAGTCCCCCCCTCTTTTTCTCTTTGTCTCCTCGTGTTGTTCTAACCCCAAAATATTCTATTCTAGAAAATATAGACAAACACCACTAAAAAAAGGGGGGACAGTGCGCGTGGTAAAAGTGAAATTGAAAAGATTATAAAGTTTATATTACACTGAACATACAACACATAAAAAAACCCCTTCTATACTCAAAATCATGCACATTGCATTGTCTCTACATGTGAAAAAAGTGTGATGCTCCTATCAGTCCCTATAAAAGTTTGTAAGACAAATACATCATTTAATGTAGAATAATAATCCTGTGATGGTGTTAATGTATTTATGGTGGACGTACTCGTGAATGGGGACGGAAAAATATTTGGGGAAAGGATGGGTCTAACTTTCACCACAAAATATAATTGTATGAGTACACAGTACACATCCCATGTCTATTGTTGTTTTTAATTGGTAATATTGTCAGGATGAGACTGTCAAGTGTTAATAATTGTGTTACATGGTAAAAAAAGTGTTTTAGCATGTAGATTTTTTTGTGTGTTCAATTTAACCTAAGAAAAATAAAAGTATAAGGGAAAAAGAGTACATTTATATATATATGTCAAAAAATGATTATATATATACAGTAACACAGAATACGCTTACAGTTTGTGAGTTTTAGCCACAAACACAAATACAAAATACAAATACCCCCAAATTTCGATTTCCCTCGAACTATGTACAGGAGAAAGTATCTCTATTTACTATTGGTGGAATGGTGTAGACTGTAGAGAGCGAAAAAAAAGTGAAATCCAAAAGGACTTAAGGAATTATTAGGTAAGACCATATCTCTAAGCGTCTATAATATACTTTGATTGAATTTATTGCCATCATGGGAATTGAGACCAGTTTCTACTGTTGATCTTCATTGACATCATCCTTCTCTGCTTTCTCTTTCACCAAAAAAATAAAGAGAAAAAAACTGAGCTATGCAGCCAAATAGTTGGGGAAAGGAGGAAGGATGAAAAACTAGAATTCACAATGTTTTGTAAATGTACAATGTTTGTATAAAGAGGAAATGTGGTTCCGGGCATGATTTCCGTCAAGAGAGAAAGAGCATCAGGTGCGTCTCCATGTGAGATGAAAAATTATATCTCATCAGTATAGCCACTGCCAAAATAAACTCGACAAAAACATTTCTCCCCTCCCCCCTCCGGACTCCCCACTTTCTCCATTCTTCTTTATAAACATTTATCATTGTTTCACATAACCACAAGAGAAAGAGGGAAATGGAAAAAAGAACCGGAACCACACAACCCACAACGTAACATACACTGATACACACACAAATGTGGACACGACAAAATACATTAAATGTATACAGTATAACAAGCGTCGCTTCGCTCCACTTGCCCGCAGGGCACAAACTGAGTTATTAGTGACCTCGCTCACGGTATCATGTG